>JAULCA010325793.1:0-12592 GCA_032360845.1 Crassadoma gigantea
GGGAAAAAGAAAAAGTCAACATCTTCCCACCTCATTAATAAAAACAAAATTTATTCGTCAAAGTCTGAAATTGCGGATGCATTTGCAAAAAACAGCAAAAAACTCATCCCCTTTTAACCACACCCGAAAATTTCAGTCTTTAAAGAAAAATTGAGAAAAGAAACGGCTAAATTTCAAATCATCAAACAAAGAAAGTTATAATGAACCATTTACCCTACCTGAACTTGTTGATTCGCTAAGAAAATCACAGGACTCCTGGAAAGCCCTGATGATATCTCATACCAATTTCTCAAACATTTACCGAACTCGTCACTTTACATATTCAACCAAGTTTATGCTCCCGGAAAGATTCCCGATTCGTTGAAGAATTATACTTTTCCCAAAACCAGGAAAGGATGCTACTGACCCAAACAACTATCTTCCTATATCTTGACAAGTTGTGTATGTAAAACTTTAGAACGCATGATAAACACAAGACTGGTTTGGTTTCTTGAGGACAACGATATAATATCCCCTCTTCAAAGTGGTTTTAAAAACAGATGAGGGACTAATGACCATCTCATCAGACTCGAGACTTTTGCCAAGAAGGAACACCTTGTTGCCGTGTTCTTTGATCTTGAAATGGCCTATAATACAACTTGGCAGTATGGCATCATGAAAGATCTTCAAGACATGGGTGTACGTGGAAACCTTCCTAATTTCATATCTAATTACCTATCAGATAGACATTTCAAAGTCCGTGTTGGTTCAACCTTTTCTGAAACGTCTAAACAGGAAATGTTAGTCCCACTAGGCGGAATCCTATCAGTTACCCTGTTTGGTCTTAAAATCAATGATATAGTCAAATGTCTTGGACAATCAACAAGAAGGGTCGTTATTCGTTGATGACTTCTTGATCTGATACAGATCAAAGAACATGCATACGATAGAACGACAACTTCAACAGAGCATAAACAAATTCTCCAAATCTAAAACTGTTTGTATGTATTTCTGTCAAAAACGAAAAGCTCACAATGTCCCAAAACTTACACTTGATGGCACTAAAATTCCTGTTGTTGAACAGACTAAATTTCTCGACCTCATTTTTGATTCGAAACTCTCTTTCATTCCTCATATAAAGTATATGAAGTGTTCTAAGGCGTTGAACATTATTTGAGTTCTTTCCCATACTGATTGGGGATCGGACCGTGAAATGCTTTTGCGCCTATACAGCACTTATTCGAACAAAATTGGATTATGGTTCTATGATATACGGGTCGGCACGCATTTCCTTCCTGCGTAGTCCAGCCCTCGGAGCATTTAGGATAACACCTGTAAAAAGCCTGTATGTGGAAGCGAATGAACAATCACTTTATGACAGAAGGAAAAAACTTGCATTACAGTACGCAGCTCAATTAAAATGCAACCCTTAAAACCACGCTTTCGACCTGCATAAATATGTTTCGGTATTTTGTGTTGAATACTTGGTCAAGTATTCAACACAAAATACCGAAACATATTTATGCAAAACCTAAAACTCCTGCCAACATTTGGTATCCGAATTTCAAATTTCCTGCAAGAACTCAACATAAAGTTGACCGACATAGCTGAATTAAACATATCTGATGTCCCTCCGTGGACACTTCAAACACCTGATTTTAACTGTACTCTACATGAGCGAGGGAAATCAAGTGCAATGCCCGAAGAACACAAATCCTCCTTTCGGGAATGCACTTCGAATTATCCTTCTCATACACAACTTTACACCGATGGTTCCAAAGAAGGTGAGAAAGTGGCAGCAGCCTGCTCTACTGCTAATTCTTGCACTTCAGTTCGACTACCGGACGGCGCCTCCATCTTTTCTGCCGAAGCATGCGCCATTGGTTTGGCCCTCGAACATGTTGAGGAACATCGCATTAAAAAGGCAATCATTTATTCAGACTCGTTATCTGTCCTACAGAGTTTACAGCTACGAGATCCTAAAAACACACTGATACAAAACCTTGCTCTTCGAATATCTCGTATCAAAGTCTAAAAAAGTTTTTCTATAGATTACGAGCCATGTCAGAATTAAAGGCAATGAATATGTGTGACAGGGAAGCAAAAATTGCATTAAGTCTCCAACAAACAAATATCAAACTTCCATACACAGGTTTCAATCTATTATTCGTACAGCCATTGAAAATTTATGGCAGCAACGCTGGACTCTCGAGACCAGCAACAAACATTTTAAAGTTCAACCGAAACTTAAAACATCTATTCTCAGTCGGAAAGATCGTAGAAAAGAAGTTGTCCTCGCCCGGCTCTGTACTTGGCACACATATCCTACTCATTCATACCTTTTTTAAACGAGAAGATTAACCTTCATGTCACGCATGTGACACTCAATTTACAGTGGAACATTTCTTAATTGTGTTCTTAAAACGATTATCGACGTTTTAGTCTGCGATTTTTTCCGAGTCCTGCAAGCATCAATTTTTATGCGTCAAACAAATTTGTTTTGTGAGGCTTATTTTTATATTCTTCGAAGTGATGTCTTATAATTTTAATAGTAACGGTACGTTACATTTTACTATACTGTTTCCTTTATTTCATATGAGACATGCACACGTATGCCGATATAAAGATAACGGATATATTTGTAACAAATAATACCTTTAGAGAAACCGAAATTGACATGTAGTTTTGAAAAACAAGTTGAAAAATATACAAGCACAAGAATGGTATTTGTAATGTGTAATTTTTGTTACTATTTTAAAATCCATTTGAAGGAAACATCAAAGTAAAGAGAGGTCATAATTGGTGGTGGTAAGAAATCACAACGCAGCAGTTTAGCAGCGAACAAATTCAATTATGTCTCAAGTAATATATTTCATATTGCAGAGGGATTTCACGAGATTAAGTTAATGGAAACGTTTCTCGTGAAACAAGCCAGGCAGGCCATGAAAATCACGATTCGTTTCATTTTGAAGACATACCACCGTCAAAGCAGTCTTTGTTACATGTAAGAAAATTATCATCCCGACACGATGTTACAAACGTACCTCATTAAAATTACAAGTATTCGGAAACCTACTGGCGTTATAATCCAGTTATAATCAAGTAGCAAAAATTTTCATTTGTAAAAATATATATAAATATAAACATGTGTGTCCATTTTGATAATTATGCCAATATAGTAGGCAACTCTAACTTACACCTTACATTAATGCAAGGAAAATATTTCACATCAAATAAACTCTCTCCAATGGATACTTCAAAATGGTTAATATATTAACAAAGAATACCATTGCATACATAACATTTAACTGATGTTAGGAAAATATTTCATCAAAATATGATGAATTTAAAATTCTAAAGAAGTGTCAGGCTATTTACTTCAATAGAGCTGTGATTTCTTCAAACCTTATTCTGTATTTGGATCTTTTCTTTTAATATTAACACGGAATTTTACTGAACTCAGATAAGATATGCAAATGAGTCTACAACAAAATTTCTGATTTACATACCTTCATTATAGAAAAGTGTGTTGGATGGATGGAAGGCAAGAGGTATAACGAAACATTTTAAACGTCACTTTGTCCAAGTATTTCGTCATATCTAAATAAGTAATTACCATATGTTAATATAAGTTTGACTTTTTTTTCACAAATATAAGCAACGGTTCAATAAGCGAAACTGAAGTTGAGTTCTTTACACTCACCTTCCCTTCTGCTTAAGCAGTTTGTTAGATATACTCGGATTTTCAACATTTAACTTCCTGCCAATGGAGGGAGGGTATTATTTTTCACACAAATTATGTTTAAAAAATCGATTTTTCAATATCTGCTGTGTGTAGTGGGCTGAACAATAAAGTCAAAGTCTTACACGATTATCGACGTTTTAATCTGCGATATTTCGAGTCCTGCAAGTATCACTTTTTATGCGTCAAACAATTTTTTTTGTTCGGCTTATTTTGATTTTCTTCGAATTGATGACTTATAATTTTAATAGAAACGGTACGTTACATTTTACTATACTGTTTCCTTTATTTCATATGAGACATGCACACGTATGCCGATATAAAGATAACGGTTATATTTGTAACAAATAATACCTTTAGAGAAACCGAAATTGATATGTAGTTTTGAAAAACAAGTTAAAAATTATACAAGCACAAGAATGGTATTTGTAATGTGTAATTTGTGTTACTATTTTAAAATCCATTTGAAGGAAACATCAAAGTAAAGAGAGGTCATAATTGGTGGTGGTGAGAAATCACAACGCAGCAGCTTGGCAGCGAACAAATTCAATTATGTCTCAAGTAATATATTGCATATTGCAGAGGGAGTTAACGAGTTTAAGTTAATGGAAACGTTTCTCATGAAACAATCCATGAAAATCACGATTCGTTTCATTTTGATGACATACCACCGTCAAGCAGTCATTGTTACATGTAAGAAAAATATCATCCCGACACGATGTTACAAACGTACCTCATTTAAAATACAAGTTTTCGGAAAACCTACTGTGCGTTATAATCCAGTTATAATCAAGTAGCAAAAATTTTCATTTGTAAAAATATATAAAAATATAAACATGTGTGTCCATTTTGATAATTATGCCAATATAGTAGGCAACTCTAACGTACACCTTACATTAATGCAAGGAAAATGGATACTTCAAAATGGTTAATATATTGACAAAGAATACCATTGCATACATAACACTAAACTGATGTTAGGAACATATTTCATCAAAATATGATGAATTTAAAATTCTAAAGGCTATTTACTTCAATAGAGCTGTGTTTTCTTCAAACCTTATTCTGTATTTGGATCTTTTCTTTTAATATTAACACGGAATTTTACTGGACGCAGATTAAAATATATGCAATGAGTCTACACCAAAATTTCTGATTACCTTCTTATTAGAAAAGTGTGCTGGAGGGAGGTAGTCATATAGATTTGCCTCTTTTTGTACAAATTTTAACAACAGTTCAATAAGCGACACTGAAAGCGAGTAAACAATACATTTTGGGTTTTCTTACACCCACCTTTCTTTCGTTGGATATACTTGGAATTTCCACATTTAGCTCCTGACATGGATTGAGGAAAATATTCTTCAAACAAATTATGATGTAGGAAAACAAAAGAACAGGGCCGGGAAAAATTGCACGTGATTCTATTGCTATCAGTATATATACATAGAATAGAAGATTTTTCAACATTTTCTGATCCAATAATTTTCTACGAAGCTTATCATAACTCAATACACAAATGTGAACGATGCTCATTCGTTAACACCCAATCAAAGATAAATGCCTAATTTTTAGGTAAGATTATAGTATAACGTGAACTATTCGAATCAATTGTGAACATTGTTCAGATATTGCGTAACGGTGAAATTGCGAGTTTTAAATACCTTAGTCTCAGTTGTTTCAGGACATCTATTTATGACTGACACGAAAGTAACGCTACACCTCCTTTTATGACATGTACACATTCATACCACGAATAGCTCAAAATTGCTACATGGTGCTTGAAAAATAAACATGCACAAGAATGGTATTTACAAATGTGTAAATTTTGTATTTTTTTTTATAATCCATTTTACAGTAAAGAGAGGACAGAATTGGTGTCGTATTTAGGGCTGGTAAGAAAACACAAGGCAACAGCTTAGCAGCGAACAACTTCTATTTTGACACAAGTTCAAAAATTCTAAACAAGTTAGATTTGATTTCATTTCATTTCAAGCACGGACTTTACTGGACGCAGATTACAAGATATGCAAACGAGTCTATACCAAGGTTTCTGATTTACATACCTTCTTGATAGAAAAGTGTTTTGAAGGGAGGAAGTCATATTGATTTGCCTCTTTTTGCACAAATGTAAGCGACAGTTCAATTAGCGACACTGAAAGCGAGTAAACAATATATTTTGGGTTTTATTACACCCACCTTTCCTTCGTTGGATATTCTTGGAATTTCAACATTTAACTCCTGACATGGATTGAGGAAAATTTCTTCAATCAAATTATGATGTAGGAAAACAAAAGAACATGGCCGGGAAAAATTGCACGTGATTCTATCGCTATCAGTATAGATGATTTATCAACATTTTCTGAACCAATATTTTTCTACGAAGCTTATCATATCTCAATACACAAATGTAAACGATCCTCATTCGTTCAAAGATAAATGCCTAATTTTCAGGTAAGATAATAGTATAACGTGAACATTTCGAATCAATTATGAACATTGTTCAGGTATTGCGTAACGGTGAAATTGCCAGTTTTAAATATTTTACCATAGTCTCAGTTGTTTCAGGACATCTATTTAAGACTGACACGAAAGTAACGCTACATCTCCTTTTATGACATGTTCACATTCATACCACGAACATAAAAGCTCAAAAATGCTACATGCAGTTATATCGAAAACAGTGAAATAATGCTGTTGTATTCATGTGACTGCATTTTTTTATGTGATCAAATGCAGTCACATGATTTTGTGAAATCGTATTAAAAATCGATTTTTCAATATCTAATAGAGTAGTGTAGTGAGCGTTGTCATACACGAGTACCGACGTTTTCGTCTTCAATGGTTCGAGTCCTGCAAGCATAAAACAATATTTTTTTTGTTTGTCTTATTTTGATATTCTTCGAAGTGGTGACTTATAATTGATATAGTGCCATCTTAACTTAAAGAAACACGGTACGTTACATTTAACTATACCGTTTCCTTTATTTCAACTGAGATAGACATGAAGATTACTTTTTGTAACAAATCATACCTTTTGAGAAACCGAGTTTTGAAAAACAAGGTGAAAAATATACATGAATAGGAATGGTATTTACAAATGTGTAATTTTTGTAAATGTTTTATAATCCATTTTACAGTAAAGAAAGGACAGAATTGTTGTCGTATTAAGGGCTGGTAAGGAAACACAAGGCAACAGCTAAGCAGCGAACTACTTCTATTCTGACATAAGTTCAAAAATTCTAAACAAGTGTCAGGTTAGATTAGATTTGATTTAATTTGGTATAAGCACGGACTTACTGGACGCAGATTACAAGATATGAAAACGAGTGTACCAAGGTTTCTGATTAACATACCTTCTTGATAGAAAAAATGTGTTGAAGGGAAGAAGTCATATAGATTTGCCTCTTTTTGCACAAATTTTAGCAACAGTTAGCGATAATGAAAGCGAGTAAACAATACATTTTGGGTTTTCTAACACCCAACTTTCTTTCGTTCGATATACTTGGAATTTCAATATTTAGCTCCTGACATGGATTGAGGAAATTATTCTTCAAACAAATTATGATGCAGGAAAACAAAAGAACAGGGCCGGGAAAAATTGCACGTGATTCAATCGCTATCAGTATTTATACATAGAATAGAAATTTATCAACATTTTCTGATCCAATAATTTTCTACGAAGCTTATCATAACTCAATACACAAATGTGAACGATGCTCATTCGTTAACACCCAATCAAAGATAAATGCCTAATTTTCAGGTAAGATTATAGAATAACATGAACTATTCGAATTAATTGTGAACATTGTTCAGATATTGCGTAACGGTGAAATTGTGAGTTTTAAATACCATAGTCTGTTTTTTTAGGACGTCTATTTATGACTGACACGAAAGTAACGCTACATCTCCTTTTATGCCATGTACACATTCATACCACGAATTCATGTTGTATTCATGTGACTTCATTTTTTTATGTGATCAAATGCTGTCACATGATTTTGTAAAATTGTATTAAAATTCGATTTTTCAATATCTGATAGAGTAGTGTAGTGGGCGTAGTCATACACGAGTACCGACGTTTTCGTCTTCAATGGTTTGAGTCCTACAAGCATAAAACAATATTTTTTTTATTCGTCTTATTTTGATATTCTTCGAAGTGGTGACTTATTATTGATATAGTGCCATCTAAACATAAGGAAACACGGTACGTTACTTTTTCCTATACCGTTTCCTTTATTTTAATTGAGATAGTCATGAAGATTACTTTTTGTAACAAATCATACCTTTTGAGAAACCGAAAACAAGGTGAAAAATATACATGCATAGGAATGGTATTTACAAATGTGTAATTTTTGTAAATGTTTTATAATCCATTTTACAGTAAAGAAAGGACAGAATTGTTGTCGTATTAAGGGCTGGTAAGAAAACACAAGGCAACAGCTTAGCAGCGAACTACATCTGACATAAGTTCAAAAATTCTAACCAAGTGTCAGGTTAGATTAGATTTGATTTAATTTGGTATAAGCACGGACTTTTACTGGACGCAGATTACAAGATATGCAAACGAGTTTACACCAAGGTTTCTGATTAACATACCTTCTTAATAGAAAAATGTGTTGGAGGGAGGAAGTCATATAGATTTGCCTCTTTTTGCACAAATTTTAGCAACAGTTCAATTAGCGATAATGAAAGCGAGTTAACAATACATTTTGGGTTTTATTACACCCACCTTTCCTTCGTTGGATATACATGGAATTTCAACATTAAGCTCCTGACATGGATTGAGGAAAATATTCTTCAAACAAATTATGACGTAGGAAAACAAAAGAACAGAGCCCGTGATTCTATTGCTATCAGTATATATACATAGAATAGAAGATAAATCAACATTTTCTGATCCAATTATTTTCTTCGAAGCTTTTCATAACTTAATACACAAATGTGAACGATGCTCATTCGTTAACACGCAATCAAAGATAAATGCCTAATTTTCAGGTTAGATAGTACAACGTGAACTTTTCGAATCAATTGTGAACATTGTTCAGATATTGCATAATTGTGAAATTGTGAGTTTTAAATACCATTGTCTTAGTTGTGTCAGGAGATCTATTTATGACTGACAGGAAAGTAAAGCTACACCTCCTTTGATGTACACATTCATACCACGATCAGAATAAAAGCTCAAAAATGCTACATGCTGTTATATCGAAAATAGTGAAATAATGCTGTTGTATTCATGTGACTGCACTTTTTTAATGTAATCAAATGCAGTAACATGATTTTGTAAAATCGTATTAAAAATCGATTTTTCAATATCTGATAGAGTAGTGTAGTAGGCGTAGTCATACACGAGTACCGACGTTTTCGTCTTCGATGGTTCGAGTCTTTTTTTGCGCCAAACAATATTTTTTTTGTTTGGCTCATTCTGATATTCTTCGAAGTGATGACTAATAATTTTAATAGTGCCATCTAAACATAAGGAAACACGGTACGTTCCCTTAATTTCAATTGAGACAGGCTTTTAAAGATAACATTCAACATTTTGTTACAAATGTGTAACAAAATCATACCTTTAGAGAAACCGAGTTTTGAAAAAAAAAGTTGAATGGGATTTACTAATCGCGTAAATTTGGTAATTTTTTTCACAGTGAAGAGAGGACAAAATTGGTGTTGTATTCAGGGCTGATAAGAAATCACAAGCCTAGCTTAGCTTAGCAGCTAAGCAGCGAACTACTTCTATTCTAAGAAAAGTTCAAAACTTCTAAACAAGTGTCGGGTTCTTACATTTTATTCGGTATAAACAACGGTGTTTTACTGGACGCAGATAACAATAGAAACTAACGAATCTATACCAAGGTTACTGATTCACATACCTTCTTGATAGAAAAGTCTGTTTGAGGGAGGAAGTCATATAAATTTGCGTCTTTTTGCACAAATTATAGCAAGAGTTCAATTAGCGACACTGAAAGCGAGTAAACAATACATTTTGGGTTTACTTACACCCACCTTTCCTTCGTTGGATATTCTTGAAATTTCAACATTTGACTCCTGACATGGATTAATGTAAATATTCTTCAAACAAATTATGATGTAGGAAAACAAAAGAACACAGACCCGGGAAAAATTGCACGTGTTTCTAACATTATCAGTATATATACATAGAATAGAAGATTTATCAACATTTTCTGATCCAATAATGTTTAACGAAGCGGATCATATCTCAATACACAAATGTGAACAATGCTCATTCGTTTACACCCAATCAAAGATAAATGCCTAATTTTCAGGTAAGATAATAGTATAACGGGAACTTTTCGAATCAATTGTGAACATTGTTCAGATATTGCGTAACGGTGAAATAGCGAGTTTTAAATACCTTTACCTCAGTTGTGTCAGGCGATCTATTTAAGACTGACAGGAAACTAATACTACACCTCCTTTTATGACATGTACACATTCATACCACGAACATAAAAGCTCAAAAATGCTACATACTGTTATATTGAAAACAGTGAAATAATGCTGTTGCATTCATGTGACTGCATTTTTTAAGTGATCAAATGCAGTCACATGATATTGCGAAAGTCATATAGATTTGTTTCTTTTTGCACAAATTTTAGCAACAGTTCAATTAGCGATACTGAAAGCGAGTAAACAATACATTTTGGGTTTTCTTTCACCTACAATACCTTTGTTAGAAATACTTAGAATTTCAACATTTAACATCTGACATGGATTGAGGAAAATATTCTTCAAACAAAATTATGGTTAAGGAAAACAAGAGATGAAAGTGATGACTGATAATTTGTATTGTGTTATTTTTGTAACTATTTTATAATCCATTTGAAGGAAACATCAAAGTAAAGAGAGGTCATAATTGGTGGTGGTGAGAAATCACAACGCAGCAAGTTTAGCAGAGAACAAATTCTATCATGTCACAAGTAAAATATATTGCATATTGCAGGGGGAGTTCACGAGATTAAGTTAATGGAAACTTTTAACATGAAACAAACCTGGCAGCCCATGATAATCACGATTCGTTTCATTTTGAAGACATACCATCGTGGGTCAAGCACTCTTTGGTAACATGTCAGAAAAATATCATCTCGACACGAGGTTACAAACGTACCTCATTAAAAATATAAGTTTTCGGAAAACCTACTTGACGTTATAATCAAGTAGCGAAAATTTTCATTTGTAAAAAGATATAAAAATATAAACATATGTGTCCATTTTGATAATTGTGCCGATTGAGTAGGCAACTCTAACGTACACCTTAAGAAAAATGTTTCACAAAACATAAAAGATTCTTAACAAATGTCAGGGTTTTAATTCTTAAACTCTCTAATGGACACTTCAAAATGGTTAATACATTGACAAAGAATACCATAGCGTAGATAACGTTTTACTGATAAAATATTTTATCAAAATATGATAGTTCAAAATTCTAAAGGAGTGATCCCACAATTTTCTACGAAGCTAATCATAACTTAATACACAAAAAAGAACGATGCTCATTCGTTAACAACCAATCACAGATAAATGTTTTATTTCGAAGTAAGATAATAGTATAACGTGATATTGTCGAATCAATTGTGAACATTGTTCAGCTATTGCATAACGGTGAAATTGCGGGTTTTAAATATCATAGTCTCAGTTTTTTCAGGAGATCTATTTATGACTGACAGGAAAGTAACGCTACAAATCCTTTAATGTAAACATTCAAACCACGAACATCAAAGCTCTCAAAAATGTACCGTACATGCTGCTATATTGAAATAATGATGACTGCATTTTTTTTCATGTAATCAAATGCAGTCACATGATTTTGTGAAATCGTATTAAAAATCGATTTTTCAATATCTGCGTTGTGTAGTCATACACGAGTTCCGACATTTTCGTCTTTGATGGTTCGATTCCTGCAGGCATCATTTTTTTTAAGTTAAACAATATAAAGCTTCCTTTCTTCAGCTTAATTCTGTATTTGGATCATTTCATTTGTTTCGCGGACTTTTTCTGGAAGGAGACTACAAGATATGCAGTCTATACCAATGTTTCTGATTTACATAACAAATTTTAGCAACAGTACATTTAGTGACACTGAAAGCGAGTAAACAATACATTTTGGATTTTTTTTACACCTACCTTTCCTTTCTGCTTAAACATTTTTTTAGATATACTCGGATTTTCAACATTATAATATAATTTTTTATAATAAATTATAGGATCAGAAATGTTGAAACGTTCTTCAAAAAGATTTTGCCCAGCCCTCCTATAATTTGTTTGAAGAAGGAGATTCTGTGATTGCAATCTCTAGTGCGGCTACGAATGAGCCTCGTTCACAAGATTTTTAACACATAATTTGTTTTAAGAATAATTCCCTTCCACCATGGAAGTTAAATGTTGAATCCAAGTATATCTAATAAGCTGTTGAAATAGAAGGGAAATGTATCGTTTACTCGCTAGAGTCGCTAATTGAACCGCCTCTTAGTGTCGCCTTTTGCCAACCATCCTCATTCCATAGGATCAGAAAATGTTCTATTCTATGTATATATTCCGATAGCGATATCATAACGTTTTAGAAAAAAATCCCGACCCTGTTCTTTTCTTCGTTGCTACACCATAATTTGTTTGAAGAATAATTCCTCCCTCCGTGTCAGGAGTTAAATGTTGAAAAATCCAAGTATATCTGTTGAAGCAGAAGAACTCCTAAATGTATTGTTTGCTTTTCAGTGTCGCTAATTGAACCGTTGCTTATAGTTGTGAAAGAAAAAGAGGCAAAATCTAACAAAAGTACATGATAATTATCAAATATGACGAATGATTTGGACAAAGTGACGTTTAAAATGTTTCGTTTTTTGCCTCTTGCCC
>JAULCA010325904.1:0-12592 GCA_032360845.1 Crassadoma gigantea
ATCGGTTATTACGATATATCGGTTATTATGATATTTTTCTCTGGCAAATAGGATATCATAATAAGCGGGTTCCACTGTAGTTGTGAACGACTGAATGGATTTTGATGACATTTAGTCTGGAGCTTTATTAGGTAATGAGAACCAATGTTGTATAAATGTGGGATATGGCTCCCCTGGGTCCGGAGGGGCGGAGCCCAATATAGGAAATAGGGGTAAATCCTTTAAATCGCTACTAGTTGTGTACATCTGAATAGATTTTGATGACATTTAGTCTCGAGCTTTTTTAGGTGAATGAGAACCAATGTTGAATAAATGGAGGGTGTGGCTCCCCTGGGGTTGGAGGGGCGGGGCCGAATAGGGGAAATAAAAGGTAAATCATTTAAATCGCTACTTGTTGTGAATGACTGAATGAATTTTGATCAAAATTTGTGTGGAACTTTATTTTGTAAAGGAGAACCAATGTTGTAAAAATGGAGCCCCTGGGGGCAGAGGGGTGGGGCCCAATAGGGGAAACATAGCAAACTCTTCAAAATACCCCTTTTCCTGTAGAAATGTCAGGATTTTGTCCAATTGCATATAAATATAACCACTGACTAACCATGCAATACATGTACTCTACCAGCAACATCTAGCTCTTCAAACTTTAATTTTGCTAACATTTCCAGGTGAGTGATATAGGCCCTCTGGGCCTCTTGTTGTAAAATACACTTGCAGAAATTTTGTCACGGTCATGTGTATATAATGCACTTGTAGAGATCACATCAAGGTCAAGTGTATACAAAACAGATGAAGAGGTCATGTCAAGGGCAAGTGTGCCTTTATAGACACAGGTGAAGAGGTCATGTCAAGGTTAGTTGTTATAATACAGGTGAAGAGGTCATGTCAAAGTTAGTTGTAATAATACAGGTGAAGAGGTCATGTCAAAGTCAGGTGTTTATAATATACTTGTAGAGGGCATGTCAAGGTCAAATATATAGTAAACACATGTAAAGCTTTTCTTAAGGTCAGGTGTATATGATTTACCTGTAGATGGTGTCGAAACCAGAGAGGTTTCTTGATTCTATGTGTTGTTACATCCTACACAATCAATAATATCTTGTTCCTTAAGTTCCACACCCACCTGTATTTATGGGTCAAATTGGCATTCTCACCATTTCTTCCAAATCGGTAAAAAGCATAGAAATGAAATATTTAATATTCATTGAAGTAATTTTTCCGATCCAAAAGAACTGAAAAATGGGTTAGAAAGTAGCTGAATGTGTGTAACTTGAAAGGAAATTAATTTTGTAGGGTTTCTATTGTGTCACAGACCATTAATGAAAACATTAAGTGAATGTCTGTGTAAAAACTGAAATCATAAAACACGAATTCAAAGGGCTGAGGGGTTCAATGGGATGATTGCGGGGAAAGAAAATCTTTCACCCAGAACAGGTTATGTATATCTACCTGGTATACCTCTTATTAAAGAAATTTTACAATGTGGGATTCATTTACTGTCGTCATCTTGGAGCACATAAATCTAATGAGACTCCAAAAAACAGTTTTCTTCATATAAATTGCATACTTACATTGGTTTGTCTTAGCTATCTTGGGAATTGAGGGCTTAGGTAAAGAAGAGTAATTGGCTATTTTGCTTTAAAAGTCATCTCCCCAAGTATCTGGCAGATAATAATAAAACATTTAGGGATGATATGCTCAAACGGCTATCATGAAGGATTAAAATTGAGCGATTTAGGACTGATGGGCCACTTGTTCAAGAAAAATGGTGTTAAAGAATACAACCACTTAGCCATGGAAATTAAAATATTTGTAAAATTGCATAATTTAAAAAAAATTTTTTTTTTTAAATTTCATGCAATAAGTATTTGCAGAAATCTGAATGATCAATGTTCTTTTATATTAACATATGGCTACCCTGGTGTACATCTTTGTTCAATAGGGATATGTTTGGGCTTTGTTGTGGTTACCAGTTTGATTATAGTGTAGTCTAGACAGAACTGACAAGGACTTTATTATCAAGTAACAGATTGTTTTCATCACGATTGCATAATGAATGTTTAATGATTCAGTAGCCCATTCACTAGGAAATGTGAGGAACGTAATTATCAAATTACCCTAGGAGTTCTTTTATCCTCAACACATCATTGTGCAATTATACCTCCATCAGGTTTTAACTGACAAAATCAATAAAAGTAATATTACCCGGTAGGTTGATTTCTCAACTCTTTTTTGAGAAACTCCAGTTTATTTTTTTTTGAGAAACTCCAGTTTATTAAGCTTTACTAGCTGATATATCAAGTAATATTTGTGGTCGGGTGGCGCAGTGGATACACTACTCGCCTTTTCCCAAGGCCGGAGATTGATTCCCCAATCAAACCTGAAAAGGTATGAGGTCATCTGCCCAACCATGTCGGTCTTCTCCAGGTACTCTGGTTTCCTCCTACATTATGACTCTCCATGTGCTAATATCCCAGCCAAGAAGAGTGATTAATATAAGTTATATAACTTGTTTCATTATTGTTTTAAAATCATATGTCATTTGTTCAACCACCTGTCCTTAAGGGCCAAGCAGATTTTGACCAAATTTGGTGAGAAGCATCCTTGGGGAAAGGGGAACAAATTTTGTATAAACCGTTGGTCTGGCTCCTCAGGGGCCTGAGGGGCAGGACCCAATAGGGGAAACATGGCAAATTCTTGAAAATCCTTTTTCTTCTGTAGGAATGAAAGGATTTGTTCCATATTTGGTCTGAAGCATCCTTGGATGAAGGGGAACCAATTTTGTATAAACCGTGGGTTTGGCTCCCCTGGGGCTGAGGGGTGGAGTCCATTAGGGGACTCCATTAGGGGAACATAGCAATTTCATATTTTGTCTAAAGCATCCTTGGGTGAAGGGGAACCAATGGGTTTGCCCCTCCCCCCCCCCTTTCCCCCAAGGGCCTAAGGGCCTTAGGGGCAGGGCCTAATAGGGATATCATAGCAATTTTTCTTTGAAATCCTTCCTTTTTTGTAGAAATGGAAGGATTTGGTCCATATTTGGTGTGGAGCATCCTTGGATGAAGGGGAACCAATTTTGTATAAGCCATTGGTCTGCCTGGGTTAAAACTTAAAAAAGGATTGAGATCCCCACCCCAACCTATATATACAATTAGCAAAGACCATGGGTACAGACCAAACCCCTATGGACCTTGTTTCTGAGTCACAGACTGGAAACAGTTGAGATCCCCACTTTATAACCATATATAAAATTGCTGAGTATAAAGAGATCATATTGCACATATGTTTTGAGGATGGCCTTGGGGTCTGACCCACCCTTAGAGACTTAACAACTTGGTCATAAGGATGTTTGAAATGGTGAACATCCCCACTGCAAAACTATATATACAATTGTTGGGCATAAAGAGACGAATGCAGTCATGATATTATAATTGACCCCCAGGGTCTGCCCCACCCTTGCAGGCTTAACCCCTGAATCATATCTTTTAAGTGGTATTGATCCTCACCCCAAAACTACATATACAAATGCTGGGCATAAAGAGACAATTGCAGTCATGATATTAGAATTGATCCTGAGGTCTGGCCACTAGGGACCTAGTTTCTGATTCACAGCTTGGAAACAGTTGAGATCCCCACACAATAACCATACATAAAATTGTCGGGCATGAAAAATCTAATACATATTGCTGCAAGGACTGGCATTGGGGTCAGGCCTATTTTCTTGGATCTCATTTGGAGAATATTTTGTCATAATATCTTCGATATCCAGGTGAGTGATACAGGCCCTCTGGGCCTCTTGTGCAGTATCAAAATAATCCATTCGATTCAGACACACCTATTATGATCATTACACACACCCTGCAGAAACTACCACAGGATATAGATTTTGATTTTGTGTGAGTTTAGACTTAAATGAAGGAGTTTCGAAGAAGATTCCCTCCTAATGTGGCAGGTTAGACAGCTATGTCATTGTATCACAGTTAGACATTCTGTTTATTGTACTTTATTTTGTTTATCAAACTTCATTTACAGAATCACACTGGATATCTTCTCAGTACAGGGAAACACTGGTGTTGCTTGGGATAACAAAACAAACAAGGCATTTTGGAGGGGCCGAGACAGTCGCCAGGAACGGCTAGACCTTGTCCAATTATCTCGTCGTAAACCAAAACTCCTGGATGCAGCCCTCACACACATGTTTTTCTTTCCCAAGGATGACAATAAATATGGCCCTCTTGTCAAAACTATTCCATTCTTCGATTTTTTTAAGGTAAGTAAACAACAATAAAAGCATGCGTCAAATTTTATTCTGTAGACAATAACTACTTGTAAGATGGAAAATTAACTCCCCCATAAATATGAGTCAATGTTTTCATGGTTGATTAGAGTAAAACATTTTTTCAAAAGGATATATTACAGTTATTGATAATTGATAAATAAAGTTGAAACTAGATTTGTTAGAAAGTAAAAACTTTTTGATTGTCATCAGCTTTCAGTTTAGGAAGTGATAAGAAACTTCATGTGGTGACAGTCTCACTGATCATGATTGCTCTTGTGTGAACACGGTCATAAGATAGTCACTCATGAGTGAACAGTTTACAGCAGTGCTTAGCGGTGGAAGAAATGCTGACATATTTGTGATAGCTATATAAAAACTTTTACAAACTCATTCAATCACAACATATAACACGTGCCATCTCAACTATGATATGGTATATTAAATTGTACTTAAGTTCGTAAAATGGTTATAAACTTGACTGAACTATGATATGATGTATGGAATGTATACTTGCCATCAAAAAATGGTTTTAAAGATATAGCTTAAATGTTGATGACTGTCACTTTGATATCTCCGATCTGGGAGAGTTTCATACTAATAAACATGAAAAGAGGGATGCACACTTTAGCATTTCAGTGGCCCATAGCTGATTAGCTTGAATTTTTGCTTTAAGAAAGTCTAGCATTACATCATCAAGAAATAAGGTTTCTTTTTAGATCAGTCAGTCACTGCATAGAAAAATAATGTTGAAAAAAGGGTGAAATACAGTATTTTATTTAGGTTATTACATTCCCTGCAACATAGTTAGGGGGGAGGTGGTATACTGGATTCACTCTCTCTGTCTGTCTGTCGTCCTAAGTAAACTGTTTGGGAAACTAACAAAAACATGAAATTTGGGTGGATTTTGTGAAATAGCTTGAACTGTTTTTCCCTGTGTCCAATTCACTTGAAATGTGGTGAACACATTTGTTGAATGGTAATGTTTAACATATAAAAAGGGTTTTTTGGTCATTTTTAGAAAATTGACTTTTTTGGTTATTTTTGTGTTTTTAAACTTGTAATTTTTAAGGTTTTTGCGTTAACCTTTTTTATGCCGTGGTGCGGCGTCCGTCGTCCGTCCATCAGCCGTCCGTCCGTCCATCCGGCGTCAACATTTTACTTTAAACAACTTCTTCTGAATAACCAAGAAGCCCAGGGTGATGATATTTGGCCAGTAGCATACTGGGCTGAAGGGCTACCAAGTTTGTTCAAATAAATGACCTTTGCCCATTTTCAAGGTCACAGAGGTCAAATATGTTTAAATCTGTCAACAACTTCTTCTAAATAACCAGAAGGCCCATGATGATAATATTCGGTCAGGGACATGCTGGGATGAAGTACTACGAAGTTTGTTTAACTGAATGACCTTGACTTATTATCAAGGTCACTGGAGTCAAATATTTTTAAAACCGTTTAAACAACAACTTCTTTTGAATAACCAAGAGGCCTAGAGTAATGTTATTTGGCCAGTAGCATGCTTGGATGAAGAGCTACTAAGTTTGTTCAAATGAATGACCTTTGCCCATTTTCAAGGTCACTGGGATCAAATAAGTTACAATCTGTCAACAAGTTCTTCTGAATAACAAGAAGGCCCATGGTGATAATTTTTGGTCAGAGACATGCTGAGATGAAGTACTACTAAGTCTGTTCAATTGAATGACCTTGACCTATATTCAAGGTCACTGGGGTCAAATATGTTTAAAACCTTGAAACAACTTCTTCTGAATAACCAAGATGCCTAGACTGATGATGATTGGCCAGTTGTATGCTGGGATGAAGGGCTACCAAGTTTGTTTAATTGAATGACATTGACTTATATTCAAGGTCGATTAGGTCAAAAATGTTTAAAACCTTTAAAACAACTTCTTCTGAATATCTGAGAGGCCTAGAGTGATGATATTTGGCCAGTAGCATGCTGAGATGATGGGCTACCAAGTTTGTTTAAATGAATGACCTTTGCCACTTTTAAAGGTCACTAGGGTCAAATATGTTTAAAACCTTGTAACAACTTCTGAATAACCAAGATGCCTAGAGTGATGATTATTTGCCAGTAGCATGCTGGGATGAAGGGCTACCAAGTTTGTTTAATTGAATGACCTTGACCCATATTCAAGGTCACAGGGGTCAGATTTGTTAAAACCTTTAAACGACATTTTCTGATTAACCAAAAGGCCCAGAAGTGTGCTATTTGGCTGATAGGTTCTTAGCATAAAGCCTGACAAAGTTTGTGAAAAGACATGGCCTTGACCCATATTCAAGGTCACAGGGGTCAAATTTGTTAAAACATTTAAACGACTTCTTCTGATTAACCAAAAGGCCCAGAAGTGTGATATTTAGCTGATAGGTTCTAAGGATGATGCCTAACAAAGTTTGTGAAAAGAAATGGCCTTGACTCATATTCAAGGTCACAGGGGTCAAATTTGTTAAAAATTTCAAACGACTTCTTCTGATTAACGAAAAAACCCAGAAGCATGATATTTGGCCAATAGGTTCCAATGATGAAGCCTGACAAAGTTTGTGAAAAGACATGGCCTTGACCCATATTCAAGGTCACAGGGGTCAGATTTGTTAAAACCTTTAAACGACTTTTTCTGATTAACCAAAAGGCCCAGAAGTGTGCTATTTGGCTGATAGGTTCTTAGCATAAAGCCTGACAAAGTTTGTGAAAAGACATGGCCTTGACCCATATTCAAGGTCACAGGGGTCAAATTTGTTAAAACATTTAAACGACTTCTTCTGATTAACCAAAAGGCTCAGAAGTGTGATATTTGGCTGATAGGTTCTAAGGATGATGCCTTACAAACTTTGTGAAAAGAAATGGCCTTGACTCATATTCAAGGTCACAGGGGTCAAATTTGTTAAAACATTCAAACGACTTCTTCTGATTAACGAAAAAAACCCAGAAGCATGATATTTGGCCAATAGGTTCCAATGATGAAGCCTGACAAAGTTTATGAAGAAATGACTTTGACCATATATTAAGGTCATAGGGGTCAAATTTGTTAAAAGCTTTAAATGACCGATTGAATGCCAAACAATTTGTACTTGTGATGAATATTGAATATCAGATGAGCGATGCAGGCCCATTGGGCCTCTTGTTGTTTAAGTCTGTAACTCATTAACTAAAAGCAATAAGCCTCCAAATTCGGTACCCAATTTTGTTATTGGGTGTAGATAGCATTGCAGCTAAAAAAAATCAAAATTCAATATATGAATACTGTTTTTTTTGGCAAAAACATGTGATTTGGGTGGATTTTTGCCAAAGGGCCAAGTGAGCTTATGCCATGGTGCTGCATCCGTCGTCCCTCTGTCGTCTGTTTAAACAACTTCTTCTCAATAACCAGAAGGCCTAGGGTGATGATATTTGGCCAGAAGCAAACTTGGATGAAGTTTGTTCAAATGAATGACCTTGACCAACTTTCAAAGTCACAGGGGCCAAATGTGTCAAAATCTTCAAACAACTTCTTCTCAGTAACAAAAAGGCAGAGGGAACTGATATTTGGCCTGTAGCATGTTTGGATGAAGGGCTACAAAGTTTGTACAAATAAATGACCTTGACCTGCTTTCAAGGTCACAAGGGTAAAATGTTTTAAAATCTTCAAACAACTTCTTTTCAATAATCTGAAGGCCCAGGGTACTTATAATGGACATGTAGCATGCTCAGGTGAAGGGCTACCAAGTTTGTTCAAATGAATTACCTTGACCCACTTTTAAGGTCACAGGGTTCAAATGTGTTGAAATCTTCCAACAACTTCTACTCATTAACAAAAAGGCCCATGGAACTGATATTGAGCCTGTAGCATGCTGGAGTGAAGGGCTATCAATTTTGTTCAATGGAATGACATTGACCACTTCCAAGGTCCTAAGGGTCAAATGTTTGAAATAAATCTTCCAACAACTTCTTCTCAATAACCAAAAGGCCCATGGTACTGATATTTGGCATGTAGCATGCTTGGATGAGGTGCTACAACGTTTGTTCAATTGAATGACCTTGACCCCTTTTCAAGGTCGCAAGGGTCAAATGCTTTAAAATCTTCAAACAACTTTTTTCAATAACCAAAAGACCCAGGGTACTTATATTGGGCATGTAGCATGCTCAGGTGAAGTGCTACCAAGTTTGTTGAAATAAATGACCTTGACCCATTTTCAATGTCACAGGGGTCAATGCCTTTAAATATCCAAACAACTTCTCAATAACGAAAAAAAAACCTGGGTAGCATGTAGCATGCTGGAATGAAGGCCAACTAAGTTTTCTCAAATTAATGACCTTGACCGACTTTCAAGGTCACACGGGTCAAATGTTTTAAAATCTTCAAACAACATCTTCTCGTTAACCAAAAGGCCTATGGTACTGATAGAGGGCATGTAGCATGTT
The DNA here is from genome assembly GCA_032360845.1 of Crassadoma gigantea. Lineage (NCBI taxonomy): Eukaryota > Metazoa > Mollusca > Bivalvia > Pectinida > Pectinidae > Crassadoma > Crassadoma gigantea. The sequence continues at coordinate 8,688 of JAULCA010325904.1, forward strand.
TGGATAAAGGTCTACCTAATTTGTTCAAATGAATAACCTTGACCCGCTTTCAAGGTCACATGGGTCAAATGTCTTAAAAATCTTCAAACAACTTCTTCTTAATAACCAAAAGGCCCATGGTACTGATAAAGGGCATGTAGCATGTTTGGATAAAGGTCTACCTAATTTGTTCAAATGAATAACCTTGACCTGCTTTCAAGGTCACATGGGTCAAATGTCTTAAAAATCTTCAAACATCTTCTTCTTAATAACCAAAAGGCCCATGGTACAGATATTGGGTCTGTAACATGCGTGGATGAAGGGCTACTAAGTTTGTTCAAATGATTGACCTTGACCAGCTTTTAAGTTCACAGGAGTAAGATGTCTCAAAATTGTCAAACAACTTCCTCTCAATAACCAAAATGCCTAGGGTGATATTTAGTCAGTAGCATGCTGGGATGAAGGGCTACCAAGTTTGTTCAAATGAATGACCTTCACTCTTATTCAAGGTCACCTGGGTCAAATATGTTAAAATCTTTAAACAACCTCTTCTGAATAACCAGAAAGCCCAGGGTGATGACATTTAGCCAGGGACATGCTTGAATAAAGGGCTACCAAGTTTGTTCAAATGAATGATCTTGACATATATGCAAGGTCACAAGGGTCTATTGTCTTAAAAATCTTTAAACAACTCCTGAATAACCAAAATGCCCAGGGTGATGATATTTTGCCAGTAGCATGCTAGTATAACGGGCTACCAAGTTTGTTCAAATGAATGACCTTCACTCATATTCAAGGTCACAGGGGTCAAATTTGTTTAGAATCTTTAAATAACTTTTTCTTAACAACCATTAGGCCAAGAATTTTGATATAAGGATGAAGGACTATCAAGTCATTTGAATGACCTTGACCCACTTTCAAAGTCACATTTTGTCATATGTGAATGGCCTAATCTCATTAAACAAAAGGTCTAGGATGGTGAAATTTGGCGAGTTGCATGCTAAAATCAAAGGTTTTAAAGTTTGTTCAACATAAAATCAAGGACACATGAAACAAATGATTTAAAATCTTTCAACAGGTTGTTATGAGTTATTCATTAATAGCGATATAATGTGTGTAGCTTTATTTCAGATCACATTTTAGGTTATAAGTGTGAGATTTATACCAGGTGAGCGATGCAGGCCCATTGGGCCTCTTGTTAGCTCACCTGGTCCGAAGGTGAACATTTGCGATCTACAACTAATTGAAGGGCAAGTGAGCTTATGCCATACCTCAGCGTCCCCGTCCGTCTGTCAACTTTTCCTTTAAAACGCTACTAGTCCTGAACGCCCAAACAGATTTTGACCATATTTGGTCTGAAGCATTCTTTGGTGAATGGGAACCAATTTTGTACAAATGGTAGGTCTGACCCCCTTGGGGCTGAAGGGTGGGGCCCAATAGGTGAAATATAGCAAATTCTTTAAAATCCTTCTACTTCTGTAGGAATGAAAGGATTTGTTTCATACTTGGTCTGAAGCATTCTTTGGTGAATGGGAACCAATTTTGTATAAATGGTAGGTCTGACCCCCTTGGGGCTTAAGGGCGGGGCCCAATAGGTGAAATATAGCAAATTCTTTAAAATCCTTCTACTTCTGTAGGAATGAAAGGATTTGTTTCATACTTGGTCTGAAGCATCCTTTGGTGATTTGGAACCAATTTTGTATAAATGGTGGGTCTGGCCCCCCTGGGGCCTGAGGGGCAGGGCCCAATAGAGGAACAAAACAAAATCTTCAAAATCCTTCTTTCTCTGTAGGAATGAAAGGATTTGTTCTATATTTGCTTTGAAGCATCCTTGGGTGAAGGGGAACCAATTTTGTATAAACCCTGGGTCTGGCCCCCCCTTTGGGCGGGGCCCAATTTGGGAAACATAGCAAATTCTTTAAAATCCTTCTTCTGTCAGAATGAAAGGATTTGTACCATATGTTGGTCTGAAGCATTCTTGGGTGAAGGAAAACCAATTTGGTACAAACGTGGGTCTGGCCCCCGAAGGGCCCAATAGGGGAAATAAAACAAATTCTTTAAAATCCTTCTTCTTCTGTAGGAATGAAAGGATTTTGTCCAATTGTGTATTAATATAACCCCTGACTAACCAGGTAATACACTTTCAGCAACGTCTGGCTTTTTCAACTACAATTCTGCTTAACATTTCCTGGTGAACGATACTTGCCCTCTGGGCCCCTTGTTTACGTTACAGTGTGGCGTGCATCGTCCATCCGTTGTTCGTCCATCTAGCGTCAACTTTTTACTTTAAAAAACTTCTACTGAATAACCAAGAGGCCAAGGCTGATGATATTTAGCCACTAGCATGCTAGCATGGAGAACTACCAAGTTTGTTCAAATGAATGACCTTGACCAACTTTCAAGGTCACAGGGGTCAAATGTCTCAAAATCTGATATTGGAGCTGTAGCATGCTTGGAAGAAGGGCTACCAAGTTTTTTTTCAAATGAATGACCTTAACCCGCTTTCAAGGTCACAGGGGTCAAATGTCTTAAAAACTTCAAATTACTTCTTCTTAATAACCAAAATGCCCAGGGTACTGATATTGGGCCTGTAGCATGTTCAGATGAAATGCTACGAAGTTTGTTCAAATGAATGACCTTGGCCGCCTTTCAAGGTCACAGAGGTCAAATGTCTTAAAATCTTTAAGTGACTGCTCAATAAATAAAAGGCCTATGGTACATATTGGGCCTTTAGCATGCACATTTGGTCAGATATGTAAATGACCTCATCTCATGAAACAAAAGGTCTAGGATGGTGATATTTGGCAAGTTGCATGCTGAAATGAAAAGGCTTTAAAGTTTGTTCAACATAATGACCTTGTTCGAAAATCAAGGTCACATAGATCAAATGATTCAAAATCTCTCAACATGTTGTTTTGATTGACTTATAGTCATTATTTAAGAGCGAAGCAAGCCCATTGGGCCTCTTGTTCCCAGTGTCCAATTGACTTGAAATTTGGTGAACACCTTCTTTGAATGGTATTGTTTAACATATAAAACAGGTTTTTTGGTCATTTTAAGAAAATTACTGTTATGGTTATTTTTGTGTTTCTAGACTTTCAGCATTAAGTTTTTGCATTTTTTTTTTGTTTAAATCAGTTTCTTATTAACTAAGAGCAATACAGCCTCCAAATTTGGTACCCAATTCTGTTATGGGGTGTAGATAGCGTTGTAGCTAAAAAATAATCAAAATTCAATATCTGCATATAGTTTTGGGAACAAAAACATGAAATTTGGGTGGATTTTGAGAAATACCCAGAACTGTTTTTCCCAGTGTCCAATTGACTTGAAATTTAGTGCACACCTCCGTTGAATGGTATTGTTTAACATATAAAAAAGGCTTTTTGTTCATTTTAAGAAAAATGACTTTTTTGGTTATTTTGGTGTTTATGACCTTTTGGAGCAAACAGGCGAGCTGTATGGTCGGCCTTTCCGATCAACTATTTTTTACTTCTCAAAAACTACTGAACCAAATGTAAAGAAAACCTTCCATGGCAAAAGATGAACTAAAATTGTGAATTATATGGTCCCCACTCCCAAGGGGCCTGAGGGGTGGGGCCAAATTAAGTAATACTGACTGAAATTTCCAAAATCTTCTTCTCTACACCCAAATATAGTAGAATCAAATACTCTTTATGGATGGAAGGATTCACAGGTACTTAACCAACACTATGCATTTCTTGACCCCAGGGTCTCACATTTGCCTCTTTGGAGGGGATAAAGTTTATTAGGTCACCTGAGACGAAGTCTCAAGTGACCTATTCTAATCACCTTTTGTCCGTCGTTGTGCGTCGTCCGTCGTGCGTCCGTAATTTACATTTTCGACTTCTTCTCAGAAACCCCTGAACCAATTTCAATGAAATTTGGCAGACACCTTCCATAACCAA
>JAULCA010326015.1:498-12592 GCA_032360845.1 Crassadoma gigantea
TACGCAGTGTGCAGTTGTATTGAGTGAGATGTACGCAGTGTGCAGTTGTATTGAGTGAGATGTACGCAGTGTGCAGTTGTATTGAGTGAGATGTACGCAGTGTGCAGTGGAATGGGTCAGAAGTGAGTGAAATTGAGTGAGATGTGTGCAGTGGAATGGGTCAGAAGTGAGTGAAATTGAGTGAGATGTGTGCAGTGGAATGGGTAAGAAGTGAGTGAAAATGAGTGAGATGTACGCAGTGCGCAGTGGAATGGGTTAGAAGTGAGTAAAATTGAGTGGGATGTACGCAGTGTGCAGTTGTATTGAGTGAGATGTTCGCAGTGTGCAGTTCTATTGAGTGAGATGTACTCATTGTGCAGTGGAATGGGTAAAAAGTGAGTGAAATTGAGTGAGATGTACGCAGTATGCAGTGGAATGGGTTAGAAGTGAGTGAAATTGAGTGAGATGTACCCAGTGTGCAGTTGTATTGAATGAGATGTCCGCAGCGTGCAGCTATAGTGAGTTAAAATTGAGTGAAATTGAGTGAGATGTACGAAGTGTGCAATAGGATTGAGCTATAAGTGTGTGAAAATGAGCGAGATGCATACTGTGCTCTTGACACTGTTGGTGTGGTAAATAAGAAGCACGCCTCGTGATCTAGACACTGCAATGCATATCAAAGGGAGCACTGAGCGTTGCTTTTGTCATCCTTTCGTCTTTTGCTCTTCTCCAATTACGCATTTTAAGTGTATTGTGAAGCGGTTGCGTGTCAACCATTCCCTTGTTCCGTGTACCTCATTGCTTTCAACTTTGCTAAGAAACTAGCCACTCATTGCCGACCTAGTATTTTTCGTTTGTTGATTTCACTTTTTTCTGTTGTCGAAATCTCTTTCATAATCTACATTTTAACCAACATTTTTAAAACAATTTATCATGACACTCATTATTGAATAGTCTGTACTCGATGAAAAGTATCGTATTGTGAAATTAATTACCGTAGTTGTTATATCCGTAAAGGGATTACTACTCTGTTACAGTATTATACAATTCATAATATATAATGTTCGTTCAGAAATCACGTTCAGAAAGCTCTATTCCACTATTTAAATCAACATTCCACTGCCTAAATCTTCTTTATTGTTTATTGACATTGACAGATCAAAGTTTGTGAACTGAACCCTGAAATATATGTATTAGAAACATATGCTTCACCAGAATCAATTCCACACATGAAACGAACCCACTCTGATAGAAAGTCTAAAGCAGATTTGAGATGTCTTTGATGTAATTACATTTCGTGGGGTTTGTCTGAGGCACGGGGCTGGTGTTACAATAGAGACCGTTGAATAATAGAATATGACCTACCTGATTGCTCGCATTTCAATATGTATATTTCAAAACCGTTAAAACAATTTGTTAACATTTTGCTTGACTATTTAGCTTTGCTTTGTCAGTAATGCTTATGCTTGAATGCCGTACGTGATAAATTTTATTTTGCAAAAGCCACGATCGATTACAATGGTGGAATGTTTGTTCTGGTTCATTGAGAACGTTTGCTGCGTTATTCGTGTTATTTTGTTAAAACATGGATACTTTTACAATTATTAATAGATTTTACCTAGTGAGACAATGGTAGACAAATTAAACAATATCTAAATATCGAAGGCTATTTCATATAAGAAATTTATCTTCAATTAGGTATAAAATTAAGATAACCATTACAAATATATTTATAAACATTTAAAAAAAACTATTCTATCTTTTTATGTAATTTATATACGGTGTTTGTTTAAAGTATGTTATTGTAAAATAACACAATAACTTAAGATCGTGTTAGATGCCATTATGCTACCCATGAGTTAGCTATGTTTTACTAATACTGAAGTGAACCTTTCAAACTTTATTGTAGATGACATTGAGGCAGAACCGCTTATAGAACACAGTACTGGCACGGCTACTGATGCTGAAAGCGAACCTCTTTATGGTAATACAGGTATCGGCATCTTCCCTGCAGTAAAGGTCGAAGACCTGTGGGATTACGTGAAACAGAACAAGGAGAACGAGGCGGAAGGCCTACGTCGGGAATACAGGGTAAGGGTTATCGCTTAAAGCCGAAGCAAAACAAAAACACCATATGAATGGAAAAAGAAATGGCAATGTTTAAAATGGATTGATATTTCTATTTCTATACGCAAAATTCATCATGTTACTCTGTCTCCTCTAGGTTAAGATAACTACTCTCTAATAGCTTAAAGATATTGAAATTCTATTATTAGAAATAATGTCATAATGCCCAATAAACTTGCGCGTATTTATCGATGGTTCTGTTCAGGAGACCGAGTTAGATGTGTCTAGAGGGAGTCATTTGTAAAATCAAAAAAACGTCATTCGATAGCATGGCAATATAGAATGCAAAAACGAACCAGACTGTCATTTAGCAGAACATGCACGATTCATCTCTTTTTGGATAAATGTCAAGAAAAAAATATCTTGAATTATCTTAATGTCGCGACTAATATGATAGTGATGCCTACTCCGGCTTTAGATTCTACACTATAGCCTTGTATTATTTTCGCCATAACCTCGTACGGTTAATGACTTGTGCAATGACACATTGGTTTCCTACGCGAACTGTAATATCTCACTTTAAACTTCATTCAATGGTGTAGCAGGCAATGAACAAAATTGTGCGGCATTGATCTGTTTTCCTTGAGATTATATTTGAAAGTGCTTTATTGTTGGGTTTTTTTTGTTTTGTTTTGGTCTTTTTTTAATTTGGTTGGTTTGTTAAACATCATATCGAATGGGTGTCAATATCCATGTATTAAGACCTTTGTCTCTACTGCAGCTTATTGACCATATTAAGCGTACTTCTTGTGAGACAACGTTAAAGTGCTTATTCTAGGGAGCGGGTGGGGGTGCAAATTAATCTCAGATTCACTCAGTGTCTTGCGTGATAACAAAATCATTGTTCGTGTGATAAATTGAAAATTACTCATTTCACTATGAATAAGAAATTTTCAGTTTCAAACAGTTGATATATGCAAACATATTCATGTATTTATTTTTCATTAGGCGGCATAAAAATAATGTTTGAAATCGCTTTCTTGTCTTTCCTGCACAGCTTATTCCAGCTGGCCTGACAGCAAGTTGTGAAGTGGCGAAGAAAACAGAAAACAAAAACAAGAACAGATATGGAAATATCATTGCATGTAAGTTATTTTTAATCTCCTCGGAACTTTGTAAAGTATATCCTTATTTAGGCATAATACGGGCAATAGTTGAACAAAGATGCTACCGAGAGGATAGCAAACTGCATTATTGTAAAACACATCTATCTGTAATATTTCTCCTTCGTTTTCAGATGACCATACAAGAGTTGTCATAAAGCCTGTGGCGAACGATGTACACGATGATTATACCAATGCAAATTATATAGACGTGAGTAGAAAACATAATAATTATGGTACAATATGGTCCTCCATTTAAAAATTAATGTTTATTTACATGCTTCGATATCATGATTTAGAAAAAACCTCTTACAATTACGTGAGCTGCGAATCAGTTTCGTATATTGTACTCTTTCCTTACTTTCATTCTTCGTTTAATTTAGTGTTCAAATACATATTTAATTTGTATATTGGAATTGGTATTACTTCGTTTTCATATTATTTGTTTTTATTAATCTACAGTATTTTTCGAATTAACTTTTTGTAAGTGAATTGCGTTGCTATTTACGTATAAAGTAAGAATTGCTACAGTTGAGAAAGTCTTACCTTACACTATTTTCAAAAGTTAGGTTAAACACTGATTGACATAATATCAGAGTAACATTACCTGATGTGAAAATGAGGGAACTCAGATTGACGTTAATATCAGGCTGGCCTTATTTAAGGATAGTTTAGGGACGTCATTGAATGAGGAAAATATGAGGAAAACATTTATTGACGTAACGTAAATATGAGAGTAATTTGGACTGGCGTAAGTATGGACCATATCGTGGAAACTGACTTAATGTAATTGGTTCATTGGCAGAATAGAATGATTATTTATGAAAACATAAACGATTTTAACTTCCTTTCTTAGCGATCGTTTTGAATTATCATTTCAGTCGTTCTTGGTATAAATGATGATTGTTTTTTCCTGTGTTTGTGTCAATTATAATCAATCATCTGATTAAAAAATACATTATTCTCATTATGATTTAGATTACTCTGCGTTTCCCTTTTCAGAAGAAACACTTAATCTAAAATCGTTTATTTTTTACATGCCGTTTTCTTAACTGGCTCTCTATCAATTACCTAACTAATGCATATTGTGTTTCTCTCTAGAAAACCACTATTTAAATTTTACATTTACGTGTTGTTTTAAAGTATAAATAAATTGAGTTGCTTGTACATTTAATTATGGCTGCTTCCTAACTCGGCGTGTATTTTAATGCGCACGTGAATTAACCATCCCTCATGAAATGTAATCACTCATATGACATTAATGAAGATGTTCACAAATAACGTAAATGCAATTTTCTGAAATTAGCAGGAAGCTGACATCAATTTCTGTGTTATCTATAATGTAATATGTAATAAACAGCACATCAAATAATATATCTCGTGCTCATTGTGTCTGGTGTGTCAGGACAATACAATTACAAGTCCACAGGGATATAGTTCCAACACACAATTATTGTCGTCCATCACAATAAGCTTATGTTTCATAATTCAGTTCCGTCGTAAGAAATTATTTACTCACAAAAATAACAATTTTGTAGTCAATACAACGTTGAGTAGCATAACCTCATACGTATTAGCTGGCTATTGAGTTATTTCATTATGTCAGAATAACAGTGCAGACACTCTACATCACTTACCAAACTGACAGTAAGATTATATGCAAATCTTCTTTACAGGGTTATAAGAAATCGAAAGCCTATATCGCAGCACAAGGTATGTAGGTTTTAGAAATGATAGGCGCATGTGGTTCTTATCAAAGCAGAACAGATAGAAGACAAAAAATGGCGACATCATTGATCTATGGCGTTTGTTTTGCCGAGATTGTACGACAGTAATATCAACAGGAAGGGGATGTCGGGGAAATTTAATTTGCTTTTCCTTACTCACTCCAAGACAGTCGAAGGGATATCTTAGTTATAGAGCTGAAGTTTAATTACCTCGTCGTGGGTTATCATATTTGTTTGTGCGTTACAATCTGCCAGCCGTTTTCTCCGCTGTACTTCTACGACGTCAATACGTCGGCAAATAAAACAACCAAAGCCTTATAATAGTGGTGGGATGTACGATTTTTATCACAATTGCCAATTTATGATGCAATACTTTGGAATGAAATCGATTTTCTGGGTTGTTTCTGATGTTATCTGTTTGTCCAATTACATAAAGATAGAATTGTTTTTGCTTGATGAACAGACTTTTCTCGTTTAGATGTAGTAACTGAGATGTATTAGTTTATGATGTGTTAGTTTAGACATGAATCAGGACGAGAAGAAAACGAATTTCCTAATAATTGTTCAGGCGAGTAGATGAAGCAAGCGTTTATATATGGCTCTGTTGTCTATTTTAAGACATATCATTAGTTTATAAGTAATCGTTAAACTCATGTCACTATGACTCAGGATAATAATGTTTATTGAAGCATTAAGTCTGTTATGAAATATTAATGTTTCATTACCTAGAGGGTTGATTATCATTTAAACGTATACCTATCAATTTTAGGGCCAACAAAGCCCACAATAGACCATATATGGCGAATGGCGTGGCAGGAGAAATCCAAGACAATTATAATGCTAACGAACCCAACAGAGACGGGCAAGGTCAGTACCCAAAATGTAGAGGTCACCTTCACTTGTTGACCGATAGTAACAATAATTATATTTGTATGAAAAAGTTAAAAATTTTAAGGTTTTTCGTATCATATTTGTTCATAGTGAAATAGTTTGTCATGAGATAGCTTGATTGCATTTTAGTAACTTACATTTCACTTTGTTTAAAATCCTCAATCGAATATTGAACAAATTCCATTTGTAACGTTAGACTTTTGATTCAGCTGATAAACATATGAATTTAAATCAGTTAAAAGTATTAATTGTTTTGGTTTTTTTTAGAAAAAATGTGAGCAATATTGGCCCGACACAGGAAAAGAAATATATGCTGGGATAGCGGTAGAACTTGTCGACGTTGACCATCTACCAGATTTCACAATCCGTACATTCCAACTCTCTAGGGTGGGTATTTTACACACAGATAACCGAATACAGTGTTCTGTCATAAATATAAAATGTTGTACCATGCTCCAAAAAATGGGTTTTAAATGAAATCTATACAACACTCCCAACATCGATACAGGTTTCATTGTTAATAATAAAATATATCACGATGCTAAAACCAAGTTTAATGCTACTCAATACTCGATAAAGGTAAAAATGCAGCATACTTGTGAGAAAAATACAGTAAACTGTTAAAAAATATCTAACTCGATAAAAAAGATAAAATAGTAACGAAGTACTGTGTTTAATACAGACGAATACAGCAGTAAATATTGTATTTTAGTATTAACAACCATTACTGTGCCATGTGGGATTCAATATACAGGACAATATTCAGTAATGTTCATAGTTGAATATCTTTATTTCACGCGTGTTCAGTTTTTACTAAAATTGTCTCGCTTTTCAATTTAACATATTTTATTGACAAAGAAGAATGTTACACTGTCAAAAGGATTGGACAGCAGGCCTATACAAGTCCTCTCAATTGGTGGTAGATATATGGACATAATGGATTGATATTATAAATATGAATGTTTTGCTTACTGTGAATAATTTATCATTGGAAACGAGTAACATATTTGACGTTAGAACCTTTAGCTCAGCATTTGTCACGCTTATTAACGCTTAACTAAGTATTTTCCCATTTGGACATGTAAGTAATTTTGTGTAATATGGTTTTGTTAATAATCTTCTATTAGACTTAATTGTTCACAATTAAACGTACGATCGCTTGTTTCCAGGGTAACCAATTCAGTGAGCTAAAACAGTATCACTACACCACGTGGCCAGATCACGGCGTGCCACGCTTCGGTAACTCCTTGCTGTTATTGCGACAGAAAATTCGGGCCTACGACAACCTTGAAGCAGGACCACCGATAGTGCACTGCAGGTTAGCTACTGAAGTAAATTATAGCATGAAGCAAGGAATTTAAAGCAAGGAAATATATGTGTGGACTTTAGTATTGTAATGATTCGTAAGTTTTCTGTTACACTTTTGAATTATAATAGATGAAAGATCACGACATTCAGTTATAAATAACTGTTACACATGCTTCACCATCTCTCTTTTGGTTGACTTTTTGCCCTGAGTTTACGTTGGTATTATGGCTGAAAGGTTTAACTGTTAACCATTTGTTGTTTCTTGACTGTTACAATGTGTGCTAATCTGATTTATTTTCATGAGATGGAACTTATCGGCTTTTTAGGATTCACTATTTACGAAGTTGATTTATTGCATAGCTTTCAGCTTGTATAAAAGTACATATCCCTCGGGAAGAAGTTATTGACGACAAGTAAAAGAATTACCCAAGGCCTTCAAAATAGACAAAAAGTTGAATACATAGATCACCGATGGTAGCACATGGACCATATGATTTGGTAACTCCACCAGGATTGTAGAGCCCGCGGCTATACAGTTATTACATTAACGCCAATAAATTCAAGTTATTGTTTTAAAACCGAGCCCTTTAAACAATCCCCAGAGACTTTTGTGGCAAGAATACATAACTTTGTCCTTCTCGGCCAAGAAAGAGGTCTGACAATAGATATTAATTAAACTTAGAATGTTGTTGGCTAACAGCAGACATACAATTGTGTGTAGTTACATAAGTCTCGTATCTAAAGTGCAAATAGCTGCAGCGACAGGTGTGGGGTTGTACTTCAGTCATTTTTGGTGCCTCTAATAATTAATCTGTAATAATCGATTTTAATTTCGAAAGAAGCAGAAACGCCTGATTTCTTGAATGAATGCGGCAATGATTCGTTGATATATGTGTAGCAATCCTTACATTGTTTATAGCCGTCGTTTCGAAGAGGGAGGCTGTGCAAGAAAGCTTTTTCAATGACAAGAATGCCCGGATTAGCCTAGCATCTTTCTTCACTAAAAGCAAAATTCATTTTAAAATCTCCTGGATTCGTCTAGTAACGTGTTAATGATAAATTATTACTGTCCACATAAAAGATTCATTACTAAAGCCGTGGTTGTACATTATCAAACGAATTGACTCATTCCTGGTGTATGCTCGAAATGTGTTAATATTTCAGTTAGCCGTACTTTAGGAAATGGTCGCATGGCGACATGTGATTCCTATATATGCTAACCATTATTTATTTTTCATTGACAAAAAGAATTATTTTGATTTATGTAACCTATATTTTGATTTTTTTCCCATGAAGATTATTTTAAGACACCTAAAATATTGTAAAAAAAATTCAAGTAGTTAGCTTCCGGATTTATATCTAAGATTCAAACGCGTAATCAGTTGCAAACTAGTCGTTCCCGTGCAAACTGTGTCCTACTTTTGTGTGACATTATTTTGCGAAATGCGATACTTTTAACATTTGATGCATAACCGATTAAAACGCGAGCACTGGGTATTTTCTTGTTCTGACAATACTAAACCTTTCACCACTCATTGAACCTTACAAAGGGAAACATGTTTTCCTTATTGTACGGATTTATGCACAATTTTGAAATAATTGCTTCGTGTGTTTTACGACGGTTCCCTAGATTGACGACTCTTGAAAATTGTACGTTATGATATGCCACAGGGCTCCGATATTGCCGTAAATATGTCGTAGTAACAGAGTACACAAATCAGAATTTACTACTCCCACACCGACCCGTAGCCATTAACATAAATTGTAGAGTCCCCACGGGTTACGCCCTTTGTAACTATGATAGTTCATCAGCTCATTGTTTTGTTGCAGTGGTAATCAAACAGAGATTGCTTTTCATTGTTCACCAATTACTGACGGTGGTTTAACCTTGAAAAGGTCTCTTTGTCTTGTCTGATGGAACTTCTGTTCGTTCCCTGAAATGTCGCAGACTTCACTTCCATATGACCAAGCTAATTGTAGTGTTAACGAATGCTTTCTCGGACAATGGGATAATCGGAGTTTTATGTAATTATTTATCAACGTTATGGATTGAAATCTCATTTAAGAGAATAGATTGGTGGACGATTGTTTCGCTGATTCACTGATGGTTTTTCCACATGGCACATGCCCAGTTTTGCCCACTTTGCGGTTAATATGATTCATTCCTTCAATATCCGGTCTGCGGCGCGCCCCTAGGTGACGGTTAACGATCAGAGGTTCGACCTGAGGCCTATATTGAAATATCTAGACATGTGTTGAGCCTCGTATTTCATTAACCTTGCCTGATTGGCAGGGGCCGATGGTAGGGTCTTGATACAGGTGTTTATGGAATAACCTAGTATTTTAGTTTGTCAAGGGGAATAATGAATAACTGTATCATTTTCATATAAGCATTTATTCCATTGCATAAACAAATCAGAAAATTAAAAACCTGATTTAAAAACAAGAATAATTGATTTTAGAATCGTACTAGCTAATATGATTGTATAAGTATAAACCCATTATTGTGTTATGTTTGGTGTACATCAGGACGCTGCCATACACTGATGTTGATCTAATCTTATACAATACTGCCATTGATGATTGCGTTAGGATAATTATACTTAATATGTCTTTTTTTGCCTTTAAGATTGTGCCGGCACACAGTGTCTATTCGTTACACGTTCTGTGTGTGTTTAACGATCTGATAATGTAATCAATCCTAATAACGCTGATACATAAAACACCTTTCGGGTAGCCTCGATGCTGACTCACCGTGAAGTACTTAGCGGGTGATCTATAAAGTTTCAATATTATGCTACAGTTCCACCTGATATCTTGGACACAGCCCTTTAATGTTTCACTGATCGATGAAAACGCCAGCTCCACCCCTCAGTGGTCTCCTTCGTAGAGATGTGTCAAATCCATTGTTGACGCGCTCAGTCAGATAATCACTTTTTAACACCTTAAGCGAACGGTACAACGAAATGGTTAGAGTGCAATGGACACGCTGCTTGCTAGAGTTATCCAATGGAAACAGTTCTATAAAAAAACAGAATATCAAAGACGGTAGGCCAAAACATGCTGGACACGTTTTAACTTCACGCTGTGAGCAATACATTGTATAAATTATTAGAGATTTCGTAGACCATTGTTCCCTTCCTTTTCCTCCAATAAAATGTTTGATGCAATCAAGTGTAATCACACGAGCTATCCACCATTCCCCCATGTAAATGTATTCATTAAATGCAAAAAGGATATTGCTCCGTCCTTTTCCATTATAAACCTCCATTTCCGAATATGGTATCGCACGTGTTAGCCGATACCAAGCGCATTCTTGCACAAGTGATTTGAAGGAATGGCTAATACATCTAGCCGGAGGCAATAAAGGCATCGGTGATTGTAACAAACCTAGTAGTGGATAGGAATTAACAATGGCCGATGCAATAAAGTGACTATTAGGTCTGAAGTTGATGCCATTCCGTTAAAACATTTTCTGTTATGCTGTTATTTCCTCATGTCTACAAGTTGATGGAAAACACTTTCCTGAAAATATTGTCATTTTCTTGCCTCTATTTTGTGTGTTTGAGTACGCAAAATAAGTATACTCTTAAACCGAAGGTAAGTGACAGCGTTCTATACACCATGCAATTGCTGGAAAACATTCGCAAGTATTTCCATAGAACTTCCAGTAATTATTTATTCCGTTTGACCTTTAGTTTTATTTCAGTACTTAAAACTACATTTGTTTGTACGCGACATAACTCTGTTCCCCTCTGCTTGACCTTCAGCGCTGGTGTTGGCCGAACTGGGACATACATTGCAGTAGACGTTAACCTTGACCAGGCTAAGAATGAGGGCTTGATAGACGTCCACAATTTTGTCCAACAGATGAGGACAATGAGGGTCAACATGGTCCAGACACTGGTAATGTTTGCTTCATGCTCCACTGCACACTTAGGCTGTTCATTACATGCTTGCATGACTCCTAATTATTACAAAAACGGTTATCAGAGAAGTTAGGAAGGAAAATATTGATTAAGATGACAAGTGTATCTCTAACACATGCAAACCTGAAGAGTATGTCCTATAAACCAATATTATTTAGTGGATACGCATGCGTCCATATATTCTTTGCGTTATATAAAACAAATGACCAACCCTTTTAGCAAGTAGATTTGCATTGTCTTACGATCTATTCCACAATTCTTTGAACTGTCATTCCGACATTGTGAGATAAATAAGTATATTAAGTTACCATGACGTAATCAATTTTAATCCACTTAACCAGTCATAAAAGAATTTATTTAGTTACATATGTAAACTATTATTTACATATATTTTAGATAAATAGTAAAATCTGAGGTCAACATTATACAGAAAGCCCTCTGGCGTATGCAAAAACGAAATGCTCCGTATTGACTGTTTCTGATAAATATTAATGATACAGACAATTTGTTAAAAAAGTGCCGAAGATTATACTATAAAATGGAATAATAATAAAGATTAAATAATTTTGTATAATCAATACACCTTCAGAATCTGTATGAGAATGGAGGGGAGGGGCGTTTGTCGATCGTACCTCTTAAGATACAAGATAACGGAAGACTTGCTACGTATTTTCCTACATTAATTTGAAGTATGGGAAAATGTTGCACTTGGACAAGATGTTCTGTTAGTATTGAATGTATATAGACGACTATTTAACCAAAGCTATCTTGTATTTTCAGGAACAATACATGTTTGTTTACGATGTTCTACTGGAAGCCTTAATATGCGGAGACACATCAATAACTCTCGATTCTTATCCAGACACCTTATCAGAACTACTGCAATATGAACAAAGTATAGGGAAAACGAAACTAGATGAGCAGTACGAGGTAACTGTTTACTACTATACTCCACAGAACTTTCTTCATCGCTGAATATTAATTTTATCATTGAAAAAAGCATTGACATGAGAGGAGATCTTGGAAAATG
>JAULCA010326237.1:0-12591 GCA_032360845.1 Crassadoma gigantea
GAAATGAAGATACATAACATCACTATAAGCCACAGGCTTTCCATTGATGTCTGACCTATGAGATACCTATGAGATGTAAATCTGTAGTGACATTTTGGCATCCGGTGTCGGCGCAAAAAATGTACCCCGCTTTTCAGTAAGTTTCACGTTGTTGTGTGTGTGGCAGTATGAATAAACAAGTATTTCAGACATATTGTTCCAAAATGTACTGTTAAATGAATAATCAGAAACAGGATAATTACTTTTTTACTTTGAATATGACCTTGTATTGTAATTATTATGAAAAGACGATTCGTTTCAGATTTGCTATATCTATTTGTAAGGGTCGAGTTGTCTCGACGGCTAACAAAACTTGTAGTAGTGAAAGTGTGAAGTCAAAAGATTGTTTTAATTAATAAAGTTGTCAGATCCTTAGCAGATGACATCTGTATATTGAATTTAAATTAAATCATATATCAATAATAAAAAGCAAATAAATTGAAATAGATAAGGGAAGTTTTCAGCTGTTATGAGTCTTTTAAACAAATGGAGGGGGTTGTTGTGTTTAACCCCGTGAACAGCTGAGGTCATTTTGAGGGGAAATCTTGTTTGGACAGGCATGCATGGGGGGAGGAGGAGGGGGAGATCAGTCACAAGACGTCCAGAGTTGGGGGAAATGTGCCTTACTCAAAGGTACGTTTAATATTAATCAGATTAATCAATTGAAACCTTGAATTGATAATCAGATCAGTTGAGCTTCAATTTTTAGGTAATCTATTGTTGCTGATCATCAGTACAAGACTAATTCTGATATTTTCACTTTTATTGTTTTAGTGACTTGAACGACACACCAAAATTACCCAGGGCCAGGCTCAGGAAAGTTGACACATGGGATGCTGGCCTTTACCCAGTGGAAATACTTGATGGGGATGCCCGAATGGCTATGTTAAAATCCACTATATAGGTAAATATTTATCTCAGGATTTTATTCAGTCTGAAATAATTTAAATCCTGTTATTCCAAAGTGCTATTTCAATTTTCACAGGAAAATTATTTGAAGTGAAATTACCTGTTTTTTCACCGGATTTTTTTTATTTGATATTTCATTTTTTTCATGAAATATATCTTATTTCTTTAAAGATAGTGTGTCCGAGATAAAATAGGAACTTTGGAATTATTTCTGATGCAGGTTCCCTATACTTATCAGACAGTGTCCATCTCTCCGTCCACAATTGGTTTCCGTGGATTTTCTCAAAAACTGTCCAAGAGCAAGACCGGCTAAACATGAAATATACAATGTAAATGTATTGGAAGTATCTGAGCTCATTTAACTGACAGGAACCTTTGATTTTTCAAATTTTTTGAGTAAAAAGCCACTTTTTGGACTTGGAAAAAAATCAACGTTAAGGTTTTGCGTTTTTAAAGGTCAGTGTCTGACAAAGTACAACGACTAGACCCACCAAACAAAGCGGAACATGCGACACATTTAATTACGAGTAATTCTTGTTTGGTTAGGGCCGATTTCCATGGGTCGGTCGGGACAAACAATTTTTTATTTTTTTTTTTACATGAGACCAGTTGATTTGATCTCACATTTTAATAGTCATATGGCATGTAGATGTGAAAAAGAGGTTTAAGTTAAAAAAAATCTGTGTATTCCGCCATTACGTTGAAATCTGCAGTGTTATCTTCTGTTATAATTATGTGTGATTTTTTTTCAGGCTGGAACAAGAAGTATGACGAAGTAATCTCAAAAGAAACTTTAAAAAGCCCAGTCGATGCCACGAACCAAACCACGACTGGATTCTCAGAGTTCTCTCGAAAATTACTCATAGGGAAAACTTGGGACCAAATATCAAGAAAGACAGTCTCACGAAAATCAGGCTACCAATAGACGAGGATGAGTTTGAATGCATAACTAACTTTGCAACCCCTCACAAAGTGACCAAAACAAAACAATTTTTGAATTATCAGGACGAGGGCGGTTCACTAACTATCTTGGAGAGGGATGGGACTACAGGATGGTAAATGAACAAAGAGATCACTTCTACATTAAAACGTCGACTGTCAAGTTCTACGTGCACACGAGAAAACCGGTGAAGGATTTTATCTTTTACCCAGACCACTTGGAGGAATGCAATGTGGGAAGAGGGGATCAGTTAGTATTTTCCTTTGTGAGGATGGCAGGGAATGGATCAAACATAAGTAACCTTCTAAACAGTAACGAACTGTAAAGCTACCTTTGTGTCTGAAAGTGAGCTTCAAAATGTTTTTTGACTGATCAGATTTTGTCAGTCGCTGTTTTTCGGATCACTTTTTGTTTGACGTCTACCAAATTTGTCAGTCGCTGTTTTTCTGATCGCTTTTTGTTTGTCGTCTACCAAATTTGTCAGTTGTTGCAGCTTCATGGAAACCTAGTCAGATTTTCACAACAAGGGCTAGAAAAAATGAATGATATCATTACCAAAAGCTACTTCAGGGCAACAAACCACAGAGGCCTTTCTGCCTTGAAACAAGTGATGGAAAAACAAAATCGACTTGTTCTTTGGCAAGACATAAAAGGAAAAAGCGTGTGTCCAAAGATCGTATGCATTAAATGTGATCTACTAGTAGATATGTGTACAAAGGATCGTAGAAATACAAAATGTGGTCAAATTTACTCGAATTCCGCACAAATTGTAAGAAGGTGTATGGGCTATTATCAAAGTAATATGATAAGAGGTAAACATTTCAAAAGATTTTGATTGTAAAGGGTCATAATTATAAGTTACTTTACAGGGTCACTGGTTGTATAGGGCTTACCATTTCCCCGTTGTTATTGTTTTTGTTTGAATATTTTTTTATATTTTTTTTATAAAATAGCACAGATAGTGCATGTGATGTAAATTGTGCAATAAATTGTAAAAGTGCTGACAATCCGTGAAATGTACATGTGCCCATGATTAAAATTAATGTGAATTCCTCCTAATTAATGTAATTTTACATTCAAATATTAAATTACATGGATGAATGATTAACAGGAATTCATTATATCTTTATTATGGCACCTTAGCAAAACTGATTTTAGTGATTTAATATGCAATAATTTTTTGTTTTCTGTTTTAATATGTCATACAAGATAGTCATCAATACACATAGACTGCTGTGCATTTGATGGACATTGTGCCAAAGAATGAATTATTATCTGTCCCACTTGTTCAGTCATTATCCCAGCTCACCAATGCAGAGGATAAAAACAAATGAAGCACAAATTTCAGTCGGCCAAAGTTGAGGAAACAGAATAAAGCATACCAAAATCTGTTCAAAAAAATTATAGATAAAACCACAACAAATACAGTTCAATATTAAGCCGCATTGTTTGGTATTCTGTATACTATATATCTCAAATTTGATTTTTTTTAACAATATCTGTAAAGAAACATTGAAAATGTTAACCAGTTTTTATGTTTAGTTATTGTTTAATAGCAGTTTATTTGTTGTAAATTGATTGACAGTTCCTACTAGGTACAGTTAACATGCTGTGCAGTATAATCAGTATATGCATATATTTTTCTCTTAATATAGATTTATTTTGAGACTAAAACCATTCCAATTGTGATATTTGTACTCTTTTATTTTTCAGTTACAAATAAATTTGATGCATATTTTGTATAACATTTACTTTTTTGTGTTGTATTTCACCTTATCTAACAACAAGACTTGTCAGAAGCAGTGGTCAGAAGACAACATCGCTCGCTGGGGGTGACAACTTGTAATTAAAGTTAACACAAGTAGGTCAAAGGTCACAAGGTCCACAACTGCAATATAAGCGGAAATGTCTCATCACACAACAAGGAACACGCATGTCTAATAAAAAAATCATATTCTCTGTGGTTATCTTCAAGGTCAAAGTTTTTTTTAAACATAGATCAAAAGTTGCGATCAAGGTCACAAGGTCCGCAAAAGCAGATTCAACGGAAAGGTGTTGTCACAGGGAATACGCAAGGCTTATATATAAGCTGTACAAATGCCCCACCCAGTCAGGTTATCCCGAGAGGACAATACCTCCTGCATAACCGAAGTTAAGATCAGGTGGTCCGGATGTCTGAGCATCTCCTGCTCTATATGTATCACCTGTTATAATATCATCCGTCGATTAATGATCACTTTTCAGATAATGCTTGGCCTCTGGTTATAAAGTCTAAATATATATATAATATGAACAGAGTCCTGCATGACATATCAACTGCAATACATAGACAAAACACGCTGGGGATACTTGTATCAATTTGTATGTTACTGCTGAGAAAGGGAAATTCACAATCGAAAAATTAAAATCGTCACGTTTGTTGTAAATCGTGGTACACTTAGGTATGAATCAAGATAAAAAGCTAAGGATTGGGAGTGTGTGCCGTCTAAAATCTCAAATACTGGAGGATACATATCTGTCAAAATTCTTGTTTTTTTTATTTAGTCTATTGATCCGAATGTGATATTAAAGAACATGTCCTGTTTTGGTATCTTCCTTTTAAATAGAAACATATGGTGGTGTACAGCATTTAGTAATCAAAGTTACCCGGAACGAACAGACTTGGTAAGATTTTCTATGTACACATGCAAAGTGTCGAGGATTTTCCTTCTAAAACTATGGTTCTTTTTTAAGACTTCAAATGTTGACACATGATTGGTTGTTTGAAAATATATCTGAAACACGTCATATCGATTGTAATAATAGAATGGATGTGGTGATTTCCCATAGTAGGCGAAACAATCGACCCGTGTCGGGTTTGTTGATGACTTTCCTTCTTAAAATAACTCTGGATTCTACATGGAAATTATGAATATACGGTGTTCGTATTGATGTGATGTTGATTTTATTTGAAGCAATTGACAACATTTGCTTTGAAGTACACACAATCGGTCGTAATAGAGACAATTTTATTGGTGTAATAAATAACGAGGGGATTCACAGCGAATATCGCGAAGAAATACAGAGGACAGCAATATTTGAACCTACAGAGGGCGCTATATCATGGGGGGGGGGTAACTTATATAAAAGGTAGTCTTTTCGTGATATGTAATCCTTTTTTTTATTATAAATATAGCGGCTAGAGTTTTAAATGTCCACGTCCCGTACATATATATTAAATCTCACGGAGTTCGATGGAAATTGAGCTTGCTTGTGAATGCGCAAGTAATACAGGCCGGAGTGCACGTTTCGCACCATGTTCGATGAGGAGATTCTCATGTATTAGGTCATATTCATAGCTAACCAAGGTTATGGTTGATTCCATGGTGGAAATCAAAGTCAAGGTCGTGACAAGTTCAGGCACGTTCGGAAAAGTAAAAGCAGTGGCAAACTTACTTCAGATTCATGAAAAAGTAAGCATAGTCTTTTTAAAAGCCAGTTTCTCTCCGAGAACAACTTTTACCAGATATATACATATAAGAACTTTGAGTGGAAACCCGTCTGGTTCCCGCTTAATTTATGATTTTGCATTGGGGAGTTCTTAGGTTGAATAGGACAACCCATATGTTTTTTTAGACTTCGTATTTGATTATAATTGGTCAAATTGGATAGATAGCTCGGTACAGTTATTGTCTGCATCAAGTTGACTATGACATTGTAGGCCTGCATGGTGTATAATGGTTTATATACCAGAGACGTATATGTCTCTGTGTATACGTATGTCTCTCGCACAGGTAAGTTATGAAGCAGACAATACAGTAACCCCTCATATCGGTAATAGAGTTGAAATCCCTCTTTGCATAGGTTACTTGGTATCATACACAGAGGCCCATACTGATCATTCAATATTTGTAGAAAAATCACAATTCAATATGAATCGTAATTTATTGATTTTTTTTTTTGCAAAGAGCAGTGACCATAAATATGCAACATTCTTCAATCAATTTTAAAGCATGTGATATGGTTAAAAAGTAAAGTGTAAGCTGAAAATAGCATTCGGCTTTAAATCTCGTCATTTTCCCCAAAAAATTATAGACAAACATTAAATTGATTAATTTGTAATTTCAGAAAATTTATTAAACCAAAATGAACACTTCATCTCCATCTCTAAATCTGAGGGAACGACATCATGCCTTTTAATCTCTTGCCAGTTTCCCCAGGGGGTGGTGGCTATAGGTTTCGCTCCGTCCGTCCTTTTGTTCAAGAAGTTTGCTCGGGACATATCTTGTTCACTTGAAATAACCGGATTTGGTGTACAAGGACGCTTTGGGAAAGCGGAGTGCAGAGTGCAGAAATAAGATCACTGTGACCTATGACTTGACCTTTGAATTCAACTTTTGAAAAAGATTGTCTGGAGCATATATTTTATACTATTTCACCTAAAGTAACCAGATTTGGTGTACAAGGACATCTTGGGAGGGCAGAGTGCAATAATTAGGTCACTGTGACATATGACTCGACCTTTGACCTTCACTTTGAATATGTTTGTCCAGGGCATATCTTCTATACTATTTCACCCGGAGTACCAGATTTAGTGTACAAAACCATCTTGGGATGACAGAGTGCAAGCAGTAGGTCACTATATCCTCACTGTGACCTATGCTTCCTGTCATTAAAGTGTATTGATTGCTTGCCTTCCAAAACTCTGCCTTGTTTTTTTTTTCAAGTTACACAAATAAGAATTGGACCTCATTTCCACTAAGTGAGAAGTTCTTCTAGAATCAGCGGTGGTAACAGGTAAGTTCGTCACAAGTCATTTCAGAAAACGCTCCGTCGAAAAGGCATTAACACAGATATAAAGATATTTAGGGCGGTTTTGTTTACGTTTGGGGTTTTAGCGTTCTCGCAGTACATAAGGCGCTATATGAAAGCGGTTGATCAAACAGAGTGACACCACCTAAAAAAGAGCATGGTAGTTAGAAAAAATCGCAAGTGTTGTAATGGAAGGCAGCAACATGACCAATCTTGGTTTCTCCAATGTGCTCTCAACTGAAGACAAATGGAAAAAAAAAAAATTTTAATTCCAATTTTGCAAGGGGGTTCCACATTAGTCGCCTCTTCCAACATTGCAGCGGGATACAGCAGGTCAATTCGAATTTTTCTTTCCCCCCAAACTGCACAGGGCCATTAGAGACGGCTATTTAAATACGAGGGGATGTCAACTAACGCTCTATACCCACCGGGGCCGCTAGGTTATCTGGCTGTGGTAAACCCTGACACAGCAGAATTAATACCATTGCTTACTGAATTTGTGACAACACTAGAACTAAAGCGAGACTGCCTCCTGTTGGTCTGAGTTTTTGTAGAAGGATGGTCATTGATTACAGGAGATAGTTGTGAATATCGAGATTGAATAGACGTGCCATGATAAAGGTAACACTGGGAACACAGTATATATAGCTTAGAATATCAAGTCTTGTTATATAAGCACATTGTTAGGGGGCACAGATCTGAAGAGCGAGTTTGTTGCCATTTAAGCTGAGGGACAGAAAAACTCCACCTTGGTGGTGAGATCATTCTACCGGCAGCCTAACAAAGACCATTAACACACTAGTATGTGATGACGTCAGACAAGTTGTAAACAACAACACTAAATCAACGATTTTGTTGGTGGGTGATGCCAACTGACCAGATATAACATGGAAAACGGACACCACTAGTGGAATAGGATACCCTTAAAAAAACAAATGAAAGTTTCATCAACACTAAGTGTGATTCAGGCTTAAACCAGATAATTAGAATTCCTACTAGAGAGGATAATAGTCTAGAAACCATCTTTACCAACATACCTAGCTTAATCAATCGCTGCACACCAACACCAGACATCAACAATCATGGCAAAATATAGCAAGCCCTCAAGACGAAATATCTTTTTGTTGAAAACGCTGACCTAAACAGCTTGCATACCAACATGGAGAAATTTGCCTCATACTTGACCAAGTCGCAGACCGTCGACACTTGACATCAAAACGATGTGGAATTAACAGCTTGAAGCACAAGTCTCATATCCGACAATGTACCATCCAAGCTGACCTCCCAGCGGGATAGTCAGGTCTGGATACATTGGGACATCAAGAAACTTTTCACACATACACAACAATGAGGCTAGGGACAAAGGAAGGAAATATGACTGGGACAATTTTCACTCAGTCTAATTAAAATCAGATCTCTCATTACACTACTTTATAATGTAGTGTAATGAGAGATCTGATTTTAATTAGACTGAGTTTCACCAACTGAAGAAGGACACCCAGAAATGTCTACAATAGACATATTTCTAATATGCTTGATGAAGGGGATTCATCAAGAGCAAGAGATCGGAAAACACTGGGGTCTCACAATTAAGGCAGAAGGGATACCGTATAGCAATAGTACCAGCACAGCTAATTAACATCCTCGACCGACAGCTTACATCAGACTTCACAAGGCTAGTTTGGGTTATGTACCCAATAAAGGTGTTATGTGACAGATATTGTCATTCATCCTCTTAGAGTGATGAAGTTGCTGAAGAATATTACGCCCATACAATCACTAGCCTTAACACTGAAGGAGCTAGCAGTGGAACTAGGTTACACGTATCCTAGCCTAGCACTGATATTCACGGATACCAGTCACGTGGAAAGAAATAGTGATCATTCATCTCTTCAAGAAGGTAGATTGAGGGAAAGCCTCCAACTATCGTCCAGTTTCCCCTTCCTCCATCACATGTAAGATCACGGAGCATATACTTCACAGCAACATCATTGGTCATATCGAAATATCCTTCAAACATGGATTTCGAAAAGCACGATCATGAAGTCAACTTATCCTAACATTGCAGGATTTAGCAAATGGACTTAACACCGGAGTACAGATTGACTGTACTTGTGTACTCCTCGACTTTTCAAAAGTCTTTGATAAAGTCCTTCATCAGAGGCTCTTGAGCAAGTGCGACTGCTATGGGATAAGAGACAACTCAAATGGATTGTCAGCTTCGTGCAAAAACCGAAAACAAGAAACAAGAAGTGGTGGTCGATGGGAAAAGATGAAAGAGGACAGACGTACAAATCACTCAAATGGATTGTCAGCTTCGTGAAAAACCGAAAACAAGAAACAAGAAGTGGTGGTCGATGGGAAAAGATCAAAGAGGACAGACGTAGCATCTGAAGTCCCACGGGGAACAGTCTTTGGACCTCTGCTCTTTCTAATATAGATCAACAAACAGACTGTTTGCAGATGATTGTTTCCTCCGTAAACATGAGACCTCTAGGATCCTTCAGAACGACCTTGACAACCTGCACTAGTGGGATAACAAATGGCTGATGCAATCCAACCCTGATAAATGGGAGGCTCTATGGGTCACCAACGGAAGGAGGTCACTAGTTACTACCAACAGCATCCATGGGACCCTTTCTAACAATACAAACAACATCTGGAGAAAGAACATCAGCACCCGCGACCTAAGATCAAGTGGTTTAGAACGGTGGTGAGGTCTATCATGGAATATGATAGCGGTCTATATACAGCAGGACATCAGAGATAATGAAATGGTACAGAGAAGGGCAGTACAAATGTACGCTTCGTCACTGGAGACTACAGAACAACCGGATTGGTAACATTGGAGCTGAGAAAACTCCATAGGACCACCTGACGGGAATGGAGAAAGCGGGCTCTGCTGCATTATCAACGGGAGAGTGGTGATACCACCACAACCACATCTCATCTCAAGGGGGTCAGTCATTACAACAAGAGGACTTTCTATCATTCTCAAGGTTATGACACTACCAGCTGTCCTTCTTCCCTTCTTCTGTGCAATGGTTTACCAATCAGAGTCATCTCTAAAACTGCAACACACGGTGAATACTAGTATGACTTATGCCTATGAGGTTTTAATGCTTTTAACCGGGCCATGTTTCCCCTGTGTATATGCCACATCTGCAACAATTATTTTAGGGATGGTATGCAAATTATTTGAGGAAGAAGAAAAACAAGAACAAGAAGGGTATTTCATTACCAATTCGGATGATCTTAATAGCGTTTCCATAGAATTGTCAGCATATTTCATGATGCACAGTAGTTCATCTTTGGAGATGTGTTTGTTTAGGGGATGCTTTTCAAAGCCTATCGTTACATGAAAAAACAAAAAACAAAACAAAACAAAATCCTATTCCATCTTTCTGGTGGGTTATTTCTGTTTAAAATTTATGCTGTGGATATAGAAGGCATCCAGGATTTAGACTTGGAATTAAAACATAAAAGTCTCTTTATTCGTGGATGTAGGACTGCCAATCTTGCAAGGACACTGAAGCGCCATTTCAACGGGTTTCCTCTGCCTTCTTCCTTGAACTGCCTGAAGACTCGTTCTCTGCAATTTCTCCTCTAACTGAGAGAGTAAGATCTAAACCCATACATGTTCCTCTTTGAGCATTTCCCCGTCTGCACATTTTAACAAAGAGGCCCATTGGGAATGTATGCTGATTAAGGGATAACCCTACTTGCAGCGATTTACAGTGATTATACTGTCGCAAATTGAGATTTACTGGTGACGCGGAGCAGAGCAAGTAAAACGGATATTTCCAACAAAGTACCTCCATTTACATAATGTTCAATTTCTTTGTCTAGGAATGTATCATGCTGAGTAAGTCTCAAGTTTCAAATCCCTTCACTGAAATATGAATCCAGACTTTCTTAATGTTTAATCCCCAGACATTATTCCTATTTGGGCACCAGTACCCTGAAGGTACTTGCTTCTTTTAAACAAGCTTTAATTTTCCTAAAACAGGTAAGGTCCTCACCAAATCAATTCAATAATACTTGAATCATACTTAAATAATAGTTTTTTTTAAGATCAACAACCCCTATTGTTTTCCTTTCTTTGTCCCCAAGGAAAGAAGGGTATCCTTCAATTACCCAAAACACAGTTATGCTTGCGCACAGATGATTCATGCCATATAAGTCAACATCCCTTTCAGCCACTCTGAGTGTTAGTCTTGTGTAGAAAATATTAACAACAGACAGACACTGCCCCATGGCTAGTAACCCGAATTTCCTTTGACCCCGACACAAAACTTAAACATTTTGACAGATAGATGTCTGGTGTGGTCCCATCAGACATCTATAAGGCAAAATGATTCCCATACCAGACATCTTTTGGTGTCGGGGCCAGAGGAAACTAGGGTTACTCCATAGCTTCAGCTCTCAAGTAAGCAATATCTATGTTAATAAAAAATAACACCATTATCTATATAAATGTTTTTATTGAAAATTTATCAGTTCATTATCAGTTTATTTAAACAATATTACAAAATTTATACACATGACCTAGATAATATTTGATATGAGAATGCAAACAATTTTCTACATTTTGTGTATACATGTTAAGATTGAAACAGGAAACAAGGATTATAATCCCATTGTATCATAATAGCATGATATATATATAATTCTTATGGATTCTATACAGATGTATTGATGAAGTAAAAATCACACTTATTCAATTTAATGCCACACGAAACTAATTTTTATCTGGTGTAATCCTTATTAACAATTTTTATTTCCAATATTTCTCTAAATTTTCCTGTAATACAACACTCTCAATGAAATAATCTACATCTTACAAATAAATACCATTATTCACAATGTTTTCTGATCAGAAAAATGTTTTACCTGTTCTAAAAAAAATCTAAAATTATTTCTAAGAAAACTGATTTTTTTCAAAATATCATCAATTTATAATGATATGAAGCCTAAAAATCTGTCCCAACAGAGGAAGAAGCATTCGTTCTAGACATGTACCCAATCCATGCGATGACAAAAGACGCAACACATCATTTTTTTAATGAAACACAAGACAAAAAAAAGGCCTGTGTCAATATGCTTAAATATTTATTATTTAAAAAAAAAAGAAGTTCAGTTTGAATGAAATTATCTGGGTAAATCAATATTGAATCGTCAGCAACTGTTTCGTACCTTACAGCAGTTACTGTTGTCAAATGAACTCCAATAACTTGGAAGTAGTCTTTGAAGATGTATCTCTACTGGTACTGCATTTTATTTTCTCCTCTGCCCCCAAGAGAGGCCCTACCCTTATATCTTAAACATTAAGGCTCTTTCATGCAGGGATCTTTCATGGAAAAAGTTACAATAACTCATTCACCCCTGAAATTTCACAATGAATTATTCCAATCTTTGAATTGGAACAGTTCAAATGTGTCCTCAGGGTGAATGAGTTACAATCTGTCCACTTGTACTGAAGGAGCGTTTCAATCATTGACCTCTAAGCAATTAAGGGGCCACATCTATCATTTTATTTCTACACTTCCTCTTCACCTATGGATGCTCCACTCCAATGTTATCAAGGTATGTTCAGCCATTCTAGAAAAGTTATCTTTTAGACGAGATGATGAAAGACTGCAGATGGTGGAGAGATACACCATAGCAAAAATCTGCTTGTACAGAAGGTAGATGTTCTCATAAAATATGTTGCTTTTCATCTACCAAAAAAACAAGCACCTACTAAATTAACTGTGTGAAAGCAATTATTTTCTAGAAAAAAATATGAATTTTCAAAGAAAAAAAAATTGTATCTCAGCACTAAATTACGGTATAACTGAAAATGTGTTAGATACAGCTACCAGGTATTTATAAATCATGAGCATGGAGGCTAAAGGAATCCCCCCCCCCCC
>JAULCA010326682.1:2304-12587 GCA_032360845.1 Crassadoma gigantea
GAAAATGTGCATTATTATGTAGTTACGATGACCAGTTATTCAATTATTTGTACATTTGTGTTTCTCGGTACTATGTTTTGTAAGTAAATCGGTTGTTTTACTAAGTAACGCTACCATCTTGCCTCCTTTATATGGAAATGTGGAAGCACTAAATTGTATGAAAGGTGGTGCAAACTTCTGCACAGTAGCTCATTCATCCCGTCATTTAAACTAGTCATCAGTAGTTATCTCCCTTGTTTTAATTATATTATTATAAGGTTAGTGTTCAACTAAGAGTCTATTGAACTCTTATCTGAATTACCAGATAATTGGTTTGTAATCTTGTAAAAGAGAAATTAATGCTTTGATCAATTTCCATAATTTATTAAGTTATTGTTATAACTAAAGTGATTACTATAAGACTCCAATATTCTCTTATACTTATTACAAGATATTTGGCTTGTAATCTTGTAATAGAGAAATTGATGCTTTGATCAATTTCCATAACTGTTCTGTTACTCTCAAGTTATATTTAAATATAAAATTCTAGTATTCTCTTATTCTTATTACAAGATATTTGGTTTGTAATCTTGTAATAGAGAAATTGATGCTTTCATCAATTTCCATAACGAAAGTAGTTACATTTAAAGATTCTCAGAGTTAAGTGTGTTCATGTGTTAGAGAAAGTATTTATAATTCACTGTTATAGTTGTTTAAGTTAATATTTAATGTGTTAGTGCTAGATTACTCTGCATTAAAGAAGGTATTCTAGGATAATACGTTCAACACCGAGTGGTCATAATTTATTGCTCTTGTTATTTAAATATTGATCATAAAAACTATTTCCAGTCATTGCAATACAATAATACTCTATTCGGCCATTGACATTGATACTTTAGGACGCTTCCATTTAGATAATTAAGACAAATACTAGAACATCCTCTTAATTATAATTTATTGTAACTAGAGTAAACAGAGTGAGGGTTGAAATATCATAATGTACCTCTGTAACAAATAAATCTTAATTTATTACTAGAATATATGTATTGCACTTGATTTGAGGCGTTGAGTTATTTTTTGAATGACAAACTTGGCTTATCCGAATATTTGTGATCAACATTTCCCAGGACATATAGTAGACATAAGTGTTACCCTCAAATGGAGACGACAGACGGGTGGCGTTTCAAAATCAATATCGAAAGCAAAACCCCTGGATGTCGAAAATGAGGGTGCAGGGATGACATGTTTGAATTTCGAAGATAAAATTCACTAAAGGAAATCACCAATTAAGACTTCGTTGTAATATTTTTATAGTAAAAGTTTTCTTTTAAGCTCTTGGTTATTTTTGTTAAACTGGGCCAAGATATCAATTACGTAGCCGTTCTCTCAACTGTACAGTTAAACACTCTAGATGGCTGTGCGTCTCTATCATCTCTGATAGGAGTGACACGTGCTGGAATTTGACGGCGTTTCTGAGAGTGAATTAATGGAATTCTTGACATTTTGGCATTACTTTTGTTTATTAGAGCGCAAGAGTATAATAGTGATTGATTCTGGTAGAAAAAGCGACACGTTGTCCTAATACGTTACAGAATAACAGACTTTGACTGGAATGGAAATTTTAGGACGATACTTTAGGGGTACATTTCTGATTGTCTAATAAAATTTTACTACCCGTAGAGGTAATGTTAAGCCAGTGATGTGAATCGCTTAGTAACAAACGAAATAACATCTATATTGAATAATGTAATGTGAAAAGATGTAGTTGTGACGTCACGGTATGGTCCTTTTGAAATAAACTTGAAGAGCAGTATGAAGGGTTGTTTTTTTCAGTAGG
The DNA here is from genome assembly GCA_032360845.1 of Crassadoma gigantea. Lineage (NCBI taxonomy): Eukaryota > Metazoa > Mollusca > Bivalvia > Pectinida > Pectinidae > Crassadoma > Crassadoma gigantea. The sequence goes on from JAULCA010326682.1 coordinate 4,121, forward strand.
TCGTTAGACCTTATCTTTTTCTATACTTACGTTCTTCCCATGGACATTCTAATATCTATTATTATTAATATATATATTTAAAAACTGACAAGAATTCCTTAGAAACATAACTATTTAGCTATATGTATCTAAGGTAAGTCGTACAGGTCGCTCATATGTACACTTACTCCCAGTGTTGATATTTCAGGACCACCATTACATTTCATGACCACCATTCCGCACCATTACTTTTCATGACCACCATTACTTTCACTGCTGATTAATTAAGCATTGAACTGTTTGAATGGCACGGCTTTTCAAGCAAACACCAGATTATGCTTGCTAGCTCATTATGACGTGTTTGCTTGCAAAGGTGTGTCAATCAATAAGAGCATACGTGTCATACAAATACAGTTCACTGCTTATATTTACGTTTTCGGCACCTTTTACGGTTTTTCAAGTTACATTTTTTTTCAGAATGTAAAACTCTCGCCTTATTGACAGTCTGCACAAATTTGTTCAATAAATTAACCACGGATTGTCGCATGTTGATTGGCTAAGATTTTTGTCTCGTGGTGCATGTCATTCAAAGTCTCAACAACGACACAGCCTTCGAGTAAAGTAAATGTAAATATGTTTGTTTAACCGCCGATTCATAGCAGGCAGTGTTTCTGGTACAATATTAAACATTTTCAGAGTTCATATTCCCTCATTTCGGGAACTTATTTGATTCAATTAGAAAACAACTCCATTCTAGTCATTGATGAAGCAATAAGGCGGCCTAGTAAAGTCGCTCTGCAGTGAATGTGTTTCTTGCAATTTGATTGGTCATGTTGTGTTGGTTTAATAGAAAGGTTTGATTTTAAGGCCGTTGTACTTGTTAATAATAGCACAGCTCTTTTATTTTTCAAACCGAAGCTAAAAAGCAAGTTAAAATGAACTTTAAAACAAATGTAGAAGTTTACTTTCTATTTAAAATAATGATATCACGTTAGGTGATGTGACAGTCTGATCGTCTCCAACCATCTGTATTAAATCGGTAGACATAACTATTTTGCACAGATAAAGTACATGCCTTTTGATATGGAAAACAGTTAACGTCATTGAACGGCAGTAGTTAATAATGAAATATCAAAGTTGAGTTACTAATGCCTAATGGTCCATCACTGTGGTGCTATTTCCAGTAGATCCCACTACGTGTTCCACACCTGCTGCAGCATGATGTATGATCTCCAGATTCCTTGTGATGGGAAGCCGCGAGGTCGACTAAAGCGACACCTAGCGACACGAGTTATCACAACTTCCACGTGACGCCCCCAATCGGATGGTCATCACGTCCGGATTCACACCAGTCTTACCGTTTTCTGTTACAAAGGAATGCACATTCTATTTAGTGTGTGGTCTTAATGACTGGAATTTTGAATTACAGAACGAATTCTCTGCTCATTTTTACCGTGGAATACCGACCCAGAATCTGATCTCAATTTGCCACCACGATAAAGATCTTGTATAGAACTCTTTAAGACAATGTGCCACACATCATTATCATCACGAAGCAGACTATTTCCATGGCATTTATCCGGGGAAAAAATGCGTTACATTAGGGAATGCCGATTATACAAATAAATTGTTCGTTATTAAGAAGAATATTTTCTATCGGTTAATATTTTTTAAGATTTTTTTAAGCCCCCGCAAAATTGGGGGAAGGGTGCATATATTGTTACCCATGTCCGTCCCATCCCGTCACGTCACGTCGCGTTCCGTCCATGAGCGAGGGCATTCGTGTCTTACAGACATTTTCTAGTTTTTATCTTATTGTAAATTTATCAACGTGTTTCGATCATGTCAAATTTGATTTACTAATACATTTCCCTACATAGGCGTTGTCAGCATTGAACTATCACACATACACATTTCTAACATGCAATATCCAGCCAAAACCTTCCTTAACAGGTTCACCTCTTTCCGTTCCACCTGCGTCCAAGATCGTTTATGATAAGGGAAAACAGAAATGATCCGCGCTTGTAGGCTGTGAATGTTCAATGAAGATTATAAATAAATGGTCTTTTTGCCAGTGACATCTATAGTGATATCGATGAGAAAATGTGTGTTTAAGGCACAGAGAACCTACGCTATATCGAAAGCCTAGCTCGTGCCGATGCGTCGTTTACGGCTTCATAGATAACGAAAGGACTTGCCATTTATCGTACATGGCGATTCTACGATTCATGCAAACGTTTTTTTTACTTATTTTTACTTAAATAATGTTACTCCCGAGGATAACGTCATTTCTCCCACGAGCAGTGTGGGGTTAGATATCGTATGATGTCGACTGTTCTTTTTCCAACTGAGATAAAGTTTTATTGCACTAATTTTGCTGTCTAACCTTTTTTTTAGCAAAATCACTAATTAGCCGGCATTGTGCTAGATTAGAAAGTCTATAATGTAACGACGCTTAGAGATTTCCTGCAAGAGATAGAGATTATTTTTAATATAGTAGCATGGGATTATGTCATGGGATACCAGCTGAATGTGGTATGATAGAATAGATAAATTACAACTTCCCCGTATTTCCATGAGATTAGTGTGTTTGTATTATACCAGACATCTTTACACAATTAATGTGAAGAAAATTAAAGGAAACTAGAACTTGTACAAGTAATTTTATTTTTAAGTCGTTCATTGTTCTTTCATTATTGTGTACATTTTGGGGATCAGATTTGCAATGAATTTCATCATTTTCCCAACTGTAAACTTGCTACATTAATAACGTCCGGCATTTAACTAAGAATACTTTTCAACTCGTTCTGTGTCACCCATTCCGGAAAATTTGACAGTTTACGCGTAAAATGCGAGCCACTGCCAAAGGAGTTTTCATAGCAGGAAACACTTAAATCAGTAAAGACTGAAAGAATGTAAAATGTATGTCTCTTTTTTAGAATCAATGCCACCTTATTTCTATGTTAATACCAGGGCCTTTGTAGATTTATTAAATTGAATCTATATTTACGTCATAGAAAGTCTGTTTATCATCCAAGTCGAGTTTGTTGTCGATGATAACCATATGACCTATGGGCGGTAATATTCTAGACACCCATGGCGGGTCCTCGTTAATGACCATGTTGAACATATGTTTCTGTCTCACGTTGTTTACTTTCTTGTCCGCTGATAAAAACAGCTCGCGGTCTCGTGAAACCACACTAGGATTCACACAATTACACCGCATCTTTTACTAATAATGATTTGTTTACTCAACTATTGCAATAACATCGTGTTTTCCCAAATTATTCGTGGGAACACATTTGTTGACCGCCCGTGTCCGGGACAAAAACATTCCTTTCTTTTATTGATGATGTCGGTCGAATTAGAATTCTTCCGCTTCCGCCTCCATTTTGTCTGTTCGTTTCCTTAGAAACTGATCGGTCATCAAACATGGTTGCTGAGGACTCTGATTGGTCCAAATCTGATGTATGGGTATAATGGCACTACACCGACTTCCGTTTTCTCATTGGACAAGTTGTTCACCGGCTATGGTGACGTCATGGATTAATATCAACTTTGAGCAGATTTTGTCATGTGTACATAAAGAAAGAAACAAATTCATACCTTTTTGATTTCAAACTATTTATAATCTTATAATATGTCTGTTTCTACTTTTATCATGCTATTGTAAATGAATTTTTGGCGAAGGCGTTGAATATTTGCTATAACTTTTGCCTACTCCATCGACCTACGTTAAGCAATGTGTAAATGTTAACTTATACGTTAAGTTTGGTCATACGTGACAGGACATCATGTGTCTTGACAGTTAGTACAGCAAGGATTGATAAATTAATTAGTACAAGGAAAATATCCTTATCATAAGAGAAGCAATGGGTGATGTTTAATCTTAATGAGTGTTCGTCTATCAATATCCTTATACCTACTTAACTTTAGCGCACAGAGACGAGAGTCAACGGTTGTGTGAGGGTGGGCGTATTACCCAATGTTTACGCGAAAACATTTTGTTCTGAGTTGTTTATCGCCATTACATTTCCATATAATGAAGCCCCCGTAGGGAATAAATCCAATCTGTGTCAAGTTTAATTAAAAGCAGGCATGCACATTGATTGCATACAAAGACATTTTGAAGCTTTACAAAAGATTTTGAAATGTCATACGGACGGAAAATAAGAGGGAATTCTTGAATTACAAAAGGTTTTGACAGATTTTGAAAGACGCTTTTTATATGATGTGGGTGCCATGGTTATGTGATTTATTATGAAATATTTTCATTCTCCGTTTGATAAAAGCAGAAATACCCTAAAGGCGGTATTCGGTGTCAAATTGTTGTGACATATTTTAATTAAGTATCTGTAGCAGCTGTTGCTTGTATTGACCGTGACCGGTCAGTTTATCTATATTTATTATATAATATGACCCATTTCCAGTGCAATATTGCCGTTCAATGAAAATGATACAGCACACGTACAACAGCACTATTGTGACGTCATACATAATTTATGACGTCACAATAAATATTTAACTTCGCATTATTGTCTCTGTAATGAAAAGCATACCGCCCGAGTCGAAATGTTTCTGGAGTTAAATACATTGTATAAGTTCAACGTTAATGTAGGCTCATTTCATATGAAATTAATATACTCGTTTATTGACGTTTGATAAATTCAATATTACATGAGCACTCGTGTAAGATCCTTTATATATAGCTACGTCTCAAGACCTTATTTTGTTGGCGTCATTATTAGTTCACTAACTGTGTGGGTACATATTTATCAGAGGTTGGGTCATTTGAAACTTTCAATGACGTTTATATCTAGACAGTTAACTTTATAAAATCTCAAATTGATTTGGTAAAGCCACAGGAAATGAAAGTTGTATTTTCCATTGATCCGTTTTTCGAATTGAAGTGGTTATGAAATAAGAGTTAATATTGACTTGGTTTGTTTGAAGTTAAGGGTCTTTCCCGGTAGACGTTGTTAAAGGACAGTTTGCTACTCATAAGCTGTATCTGAACTGTAGCTGTAACGTGAGAAATGCTCAAACGTTAATATGTAACAATAAAGAGTACGACGATAACGGTTTATAGTAAATATACATTTTGTATGTACGCAGGTATCAAATAACAGAGACCGTTTATCATTTCGATGTCGGATTTCCTTATTGACAAGACGTCAGATGTCATATATACAAAGCAAAATTCAAATCCTAGAAATAAAGGCACCTATGCAGGTTAAGAGGGAGCAGAACAGTGTAAATGTGTTGTACTACCAGCTGATTACATGAAACGACTGATGTTGAGCGGTGATCAGAATCTACAGTTTCTTCGGCGTCGTCTACCTACAGGACAATAGAGAAATCATCATATCCGCTTCATCCGTGTCTCCAACCTATGCCCTGTCTGCCTTTACATACTACAATACGTTTCCCGAACCTAAGTTGGTCCACAGTAAAGCAATGCAGAAGTTAAATATAAAGAAAAAAATATAACTTCCCCATAGGAAAAATCGTAAGTTAAGAAGTATTCGTGCAACGGGAGCCATGCTGCCTGATAGTGTTTACTCTTTTATTTTTTTTGTGGAACCTTGGGCAACATCATTGTGCCTTTTCTTTACATGACGTCAATGTGCTTACATAAGACGTTATTGTGGCGAACAAATAGTACTTAAATTTTGTAATTTATTATCCGAGTTCCATACATTGTTTAGTTTTGGTATTATCATATGCGAAATAACTATTCAAAATGAAATGTTGAGAACCCCTTTTGCCACAAATTCTTTTTGGCTATTGGCTCAACAGATTATGAGGCGTATTTATAGTCCGAATCGAACCGTACATCAAAGGACGTTCGGTATAGTTGATACCTGCTGCAGAAATCACATGGTTAAACCATGTGAACACGTGTAAAACTTCACTCACTCATGAAAAGGAATAATGTATGTTAAATGTGTTAGTTAGAGGCAAATCTTCTGATCGACAATATACTGGTACTTAATGGAGAAACATTTATACAAGCTAATTAATCTTTATCATGGAAGTGGATTAAAATAAAATGATGTCTTATTAGAGCGTAATATGCCTTACAGATATTCTAGTTTGATTTTTAAATAAAACAACAACTGACTTTTAAATTGTTGCTTAATTGGTTTGTTTTTGTTTCATTTTTCTCTATTTCTATTTCTTAATATCTAAATTTTCCAAGGCAATCTCAAATCTATAGAAATAGTGGATAGACCGTTACACAACCAAACGTTGGTTACTGAACACTCGGTGTCTTTGACCGTTAGTGACGGCCATGGTTTACTTATTGCACAGAAATCATTATAAGGAAAACCACACGAGATCGTTTCTTGTAGAGAACACTCGGGCCCATTTCTGGTTTTGGTTTTGATGGGTTCGTGATGTTGTTGTCTCAATTTGATTATGACGTTTGTTTTTGTCCTTCTATTTTGAAGCTAATGTAATGCTTTGTATTCTTAAATTTTTCTTATCATATATATAATAAAGATATTTTTGTGCGCTTTGATCAATATGATGTTTATTGAGCTACAGTAAGGGAAATCATTCCTTGGATGGATTTGAATTATTTTCTATTTTTCTTATGATATATATATAAAGACATTTTTGTGTGTTTTGGTCAGCATGGTATTTTTCGTGCTTAGAGAGATCATTATAAGGGTGGATGACATAAAACAAACAGTCAGTGTGATTCGACGGCGCATGTCAGGAAGCGGAAATGGAAGCAATTTTCGCTTTTCATGCAACATTTCCAAAACTCCATTTTTATGAAGAGTCTTAACCACTTGATCATTGTGAATAATGACATTCAGGGTTCGAAATCTCAGAGTAATATTCAAGAGAATGGAATGAAATACTGATATACGTTATGAAATGATGAACTGATGCAGCTGCTCTTGTGATCAAACTCATCAAAACACATTGGCTTCAATTTCTTTCTTTTCAAAAATGAAGAATCGCTCAATTTTTTTTTCAAATACAAGAACAAGTCGGACCGATGCTGATACCGCAGTCTACGTGATCTCACATTATTGTTCTAAATATAATATCACTCATTTTCGGTGTCTGTCTTTCGATAAAAAAACATAACATAGATAAATTCGTTTTTTTTAAATATCAATAAACTACATAAAAAAATAACAAAGGTTAAAATTCTTTTTGATTTAAGAGGAAATCGTTATTTGGTACTGTAACATAAAGATATATTCTTACTGATATGTGTTTAGAAAACGAAATTGTAAAACATGAATGATATCAAACATGATAAAACAAAACTTGTTTAAAGTAGTTAATGAAAGTCAACTAAATGAACTAAGAATATGACATTGGTAAAATATTGCCGTCAAAATATTGGACATCGTATACGGTTAACCTGTTACCAGGATAGCCAGCATGTCTAGCAATAGATCTAGGTAGCAGCAACGATAGCTTTGTTAAACATCATAACAAAAACCAATTTATTCTTACTTGTCTCAGATTATGAGCTGATGACAAAACAGATGATTTATTTGTTGTTTACTTGAAATGAAGTGCTTTACCCACATAAACATCTTTGATAAAAATATCTTTTTGAAATTATTTTCTTATTAGAAATCAGGCATCATGCAATATGTGATTCAGTTCCGACCATGTCGTTTGTTTGGGTATTTCTTACGCTAAACAATGTACAATAAAACTTTATTTGGGCCATTAATGATGTAATGTGACAGAATAATAATGAATTATTGCGTTGTTTTCCGCAATAAGGTATCAAATAGACATATTTGTCAATTATAGATTAAGCTACATCATTGCATTAGTGGCGCCGTGTCGGTTTCACTCCCCTATATGAGCACTGAACTGTGTTGTGAGGCTGCTTGAAGATTGCTACTGATGTCGTGCTGAGTAAAACAGCCCGAGCTTATTCACTAGAAGACATGTGAACCTTACTCCGTCTCCTCCTGTAAATGGTATACTAATATAACTGCTGTAAGTGTCATATGTTGTTTACTTATATCTGTTGCCGTGTAAAATTTAATATTAATCAAGAAAAAAGCAATCTAAAAGCATCAAAAGTGTTAAAAAAATATATTTATGTCGTGCTTATGAACAATTTTAGACAGGCAGACAGACAGACAGACAGATATGTACTTTTCTTAGACAGATAAAACAAATAACAAATGAAAGGTTGGTTTTAAATTACTCAGAAAAATGAGTATATATCTTCTGCGATATAAGTCTACTGTAATATATCCTCTGTAATATAAATCTACTGTAATATATCCTCTGTAATATAAATCTACTGTTCTATATCCTCTGTAATATAAGTCTACTGTTATATATCCTCTGTAATATAAGTTTACTGTAATATAAGTCTACTGTAATATATCCTCTGTAATATAAATCTACTGTTCTATGAATCTTCTGTAATATAAGTCTTCTGTAATATGTCCTCTGTAATATAAGTCTACTGTAATATATCCTCATTTAT
>JAULCA010327570.1:0-12580 GCA_032360845.1 Crassadoma gigantea
GGGTAACCCTTTGAGTATCGAGGATTATCCCAGGGGTGTAGAGAGCGAGAGAGAGGGTAACCCTTTGAGTATCGAAGATTATCCTAGGGGTGTAGAGAGCGAGAGAGAGGGTAACCCTTTGAGTATCAAGGATTATCCCAGGGGTGTAGAGAGCGAGAGAGAGGGTAACCCTTTCAGTATAGAGGATTACCCCAAGAGTGTAGAGAGCGAAATTTGGGGTAACCCTTTGAGTAAAGAGAATTATTTCAGGGGTGTAGAGAGCGAAAGGGGGGTAACCCTTTGAGTATAGAGGATTATCCCAGGGGTGTAGAGAGCGAAAGTTGGCGTAACTCCTGAAGTATCGAGGATACAAAAAGGCTAAATGTCATACTATGTCTATGAGTTTTACTTTTTCATACTGAACCCAAGATTGCTGAATCCAAGATGGCTGTCTTTCAGGCAATCAATTTGAACGTTATACAAATGTTTCGGTCATAGCAGTGACCAAGTGATTCAAGTTATCTTCAACTGTTTAAGGTCAATTTTTATCAAATTATATATTCTTCATCCGAATTTCTTTTTTTTTCATGTTTATTTTAACTTAAATATGTAATTTGTTGGATACACATAGATTTATTTTTTAAATTAAAAGTAGTTATTAGTCTCCTGTATCTTTCACTGTTTTCTGTAGAATGTGATATATATGAACAGTAGAGAGCTATCTTAAATTTCCTTGTGGTGTCTACTAAAACAAAACATCAAGTCCCTCCACCTTGCTCCCTCGGCGTTAGCACAGCGCAACGACTGAGAGCGAATACAATAGCGAGAGTCCGAGACCACGATCGAAACACAAAATGTCGAAAACAGCATTAAAATCGGTCATCCCGATACCGAGATATCGACGTGTCGATCAAAGACATTTTAGCTGGAAATTCAGTTTGCAATAAGCTTCTTTACTCTACACAGAGACGTGTATATATACTTTATATGACTCTACTATACAGTAAAAAAAATTCCAATCATGTCGTCATTGAACAGCTCAACTTTGTGACCAGTTTCTGTGCCGGAATATTTATCTTGCGAAGTTATATACTGTGACTCTCTACGGTACAAAAGTACGGAAACTTGTCAGTGTAAAACGTTTACAAAAGTACGGAAACTTATCAATGTAAAACGTTTACAAAATAACTTCAACATTGCAATTGGTGTCTGTTGTTTTTAAATGCCAATATTTTTAGTATTGACAAAAGGACGACTTTGTGTCTTTTCACGGAATTAGATTGTGTTTCTTATGTTAGGTCGACAATTAAAATAAACAGCAAAATACCGACAGTTAAATATTTAATTTATACAATACAGTACCTATGTATGGGATGCTAAATAAGATCACAGACTTAAATAATCTTATTTAGTGATAACATTATCCCAAAAATATAATTGAATTGTGATATACAAGCATACACAAGTTATAATTTAACAACTTGGTTAAATAACGAAATTATCTCGATCGACTCCCTTAGCATACTAATATGTGAAAATTGTGTACAGGTATATAACACTTAACACCTGGGTCCTGGATTCCAGTACTGACAGCAGGAGGCCCAAGACACATCAATATACCTGTGTACAGGTATGACATCAAAGGGATGTCAGCAGGTGGGCAAGGGGGTACCTGAAGTTAGTATATAGATTGCATTTGGTGTATTTGGTGTAGATGACAAATTAATAACAATGTCCTTAGGCGAGATAACGAGGAACTGTATAAGCAGAGAGTGTTTAATTCCTTGAATTGCATGATGAATAAAAAGTTTTATAATAACTGGGAGTAAAAAAAACGGTACCGGTGCAATTTTTTTGTCAATTCCAATCCTATATCTACATTTTGCAAAGAAAGGGGTGCGGTGCGCCTACGTTAACTTGATTCAATTTTTAATCAATTGTTTTTTGTTGTTTATAGATGTTATTAAAATTTTCTGAAGATAAATTTGATAATAAAGTGTACCGATATATTATTTACAGTCACTAGATTAACCAAAATTATGTAAAAAAACAAAAACAAAAAAAACATATTCATATAGTTTTTCACCGTTTGCCTCCTCAGGAGGAACTAATTTCTTCTTTAAAATGTAAAACATTTATATGTATTATTATTGTAATATTATCCACACAATTAAGTGACGACGGAATAGATCATATATGTAGCCAAAAAGCTCACATAACGAAAGCACGGTCGAAGCTTCCTAAAGAGCTGTTTTGACAGTGTTGAACTTACATAATCATGACGTCACAGATGTAGGCTACCCATAACGAGGCGATCGCCGCTGAGCCAAAGGTGTGTTTTTCAGATTCAACTACGATGTTCGCACTTACTTAGCCTTTTATTGTATAATATAAAGTATTGTCATAGCTCGATATAGCAAAACGTTCAGGGTACACTTTAATGAAGAAAGCCTCATTGATTAAAGGGTTGTAGTTTTTCTTTATTATTGCAGAAAAGTCGCCATGTTGAGACGCTGAGGAAAACACACATTAAGAAAGTCAGACGAAGGCGTGAGTATTGCAGATATGAAGGATAGACAAGTAGTTGTAATAAAACAGCAAATTGAGTCTCAGGAATAATATGCCAGCCAAACTTTGATCACATACTTGCCACAATCTGATAATATACCTGCCTCAGTCTGATAATATACCTGTCTCAGTCTGATAATACACCTGTCTCAGTCTGATAATACACCTGTCTCAGTCTGATGGTATATCTACATCAGCCTGATGGTATATCTACATCAGTCTGATGGTATATCTACCTCAGACCGATCATATATCTGCCACATAAGATATATGCCTTAGTTTGTTTAAATATATGGCTCAGTTTGATCATATATCTACCTCAGTCTGAACATATATCTGCCACAGTCTGATGATATATCTACCTCAGACTGACCATATATCGGCCACAGTCTACTCAGAGATGTGCCTTAGTCCGTTTAAATATATGCCTCAGTCTGATAATATATCTGTCCCAGTCTTATCATATACCTGCCTCAGTCTAATCAGATATATGCTTAGTCTGTACAGATAAATGGCTCAGGTTGATCATATAGCTGCCTCAGTCTAATTATATATCTGCCTCGGGTAACATGAGCCCGTTTGACCTCAACAAAACCTGTATAACTAATAATAATAGACAAGTCCTATACTTTTTACACCCTCAGACTGATCATATATCCGTCTCATTTTGGTCAAATATCAACCCGAGTCTGATCAGATATCTGCCTCAGGCGGATCATATACCTGCCTCAGTCTAATAATATATCTGCCTCAGACTGATCAGATACCTGCCTCAGTCTGATAATATTTCTGCCTCAAACTGATCAGATACCGGTCTTAGTTTGATCATACACCTACCTTAGTTTGATCATATATGTCCTTATCTGATCAGATGCCAACCGTTACCAGAACATCCCGACTCAGTCTTATCTTGCAAGTCATTGTGACACTTTTTGTGATCATGATTTATATTTCATAAAACACTGGCATATGTCATACTATATGCACCTTATATTCCGAACAACTTATTTGCAAATGTATGTTAATATGAGTATTCCAAGTATCTTTATGATTCAATTATTTCATTGTAGCCAAATCGAGGGTACGTTCCTTAGATGACTCCAGTCGAAACGAGCATGATAACAAAGGTGCACGTCCACGGCGTCAATCTCTGGATCGCGTAAAGTCAGCCAATGATATATCGACTACGTCCCAAAACCAGTTTGATGTGGAGGAAGATATTAGTGAACAATCAGATGACGATTCTTTGACTATTGCTCAGATTGAAAACTTGTTCGATTACGGACTACACGAAACTCCTGCAGAGGAAGTAGAAGACGGAATCCAGGAACTTGAACAAATCATGATGCTACAGGGAGCGACTTTATCTGCTAAGTTCATCGATAGATGTGCTTTTCGGGATAAGAAAAACTATTATTCCCCCGGTCTTCCCATAGAAGAATTACGTGCAAAATTACAAAGTAATCCGAAACGATTTAAAGCTTGTTCTCTTCAGATCGAATCAGCTCACATGGCAGTCTGCGAATTGTTACGACCGGAGGAAAAATTAACAACCATTGAAATCAGTGGTCGTTCTAAATGCGGGAAATACTTTTCAGAAGATGAAGTAGTCGTTGAAATCTTGAACAAAGACCATAGTACCTATGAAATACCGCGCTTCAATAAAAAACTCAAACAAAATCAAGATTTCAAAGCATATGGAAAAATCGTCGGAAAACTGTCGTCAAAGCGCTTTCGGAATATAGAACACCCAGTCCTCCTTTGTGAATTGGATGATATTGACTACCATCTTATGAGACCTTTGGATAAAACAGTGCCAAAGATACATGTTTTTAACAAAAATGTAAAAGGAAAATTCCAAGTTGAGACATACCGTTACAACTCAAAGACTGAAGAATTAAACTTCAGCGAGGTAGTTGACATCAATCCTGCCAAAAAACAATGCTATGTATTCCTGGTTGTATACATACGGTGGGATGCAGTATATCCTCTAGGAGCTGTGGTGAAAATCATGAGGACTGACGGAGATACAAACAATGGTTTGAAAATTCTTGAAATTCAGTATCAAGTACCGACAACACACAACAAGGACACGGAACAAGCTGTTGACGAAATCATGAGTAGAACACCCGAAGAACCTTCTCCCACCTTGCAAGAAGGTCGGGTAGATTTAACAGACTCGCTTTCTGTCTTTACAATCGATCCTCCCGACTCAAAAGATCTCGACGATGCACTCAGTCTAAGACGACTACAGAACGGGACTATTGAGGTTGGGGTACATATAGCAGACGTGGCCAGTTTCGTGCAAAAAGATGACAAAATTGACGTGGAAGCAAGACAGAGAGCAACTACGTTTTATCCAGGAAATGGAAAATATCCACATCACATGTTGCCAAAACCCCTGAGTGAGAACCTTTGCAGCTTGATTCCAGATCGTCCGAGACTTGCTTTGTCTTTGTTTTTCCAGTTCTCGGTCAACGGAAAGTCAACTACAGAAAGTCCTTGCATTAAGAAAACGATTGTTAAATCAAGACGCCAATTCACATATGCTGAAGTACAAGACATAATACTTGAGCGCACAAAAGACGAGATGTTTTCAGAAGATATCAAAACGCTGTTTTGCATAGCAAAGAAAATTCGCTGTAGGAGACTTGGAGAAGCGATGCATGCACTTCCAGTAGATTTTGACCTCTCGGGGAAAGTAGACGGCGATTCACTGTTTGAATCACCAGAAGCGCACTATCTGGTAGAAGAATTTATGATATTATCCAACAAAACGGCCGCAGAATTCGTTTCTAAATCATACAAAGATAGTGCATTGTTGAGATGCCAGGATGCACCATCACCAGAAAAGGTAAATAAATGGCTGAAAGACTTTCCACGGATCGCTGATATTGTGCTGAAACTTCAAAACATGAAACCCAGCCCTCAAAGACAATTGAAAATTGATAACGCTCCGAAAGCAAGATACAGAGTTGTCATTGGTCTACAGGCATGGATTTGGACATTTCTAGAGGAGAAAATTCGAGTAGGCAATTTTCGAGATGCTTGGAAACTCATAGGTAGCGACGAACTTCATCCAGAACAGGCACTAGCTTGGTCTGAATGGATACGATTCCAAGAGCTTGCAGAGTATAGGTGTCTTGGGAAAGTCAAAAATCGCCAGAAGGGATTTCACTTTTCTCTTGGCATATCACCGTATACACATTTTACTTCCCCTATCCGGAGATATACAGACCTTGTTACTCATCGCCTGGTGCACGCAGCACTTGACAAGCAATTGACGCCGCCATATACCGGATCCGACATAGTTGAAATATGCAGTCATGTCAACGATGTTTCAAGGCGAGCAAAGATTTACGGAAAACAATGCAAACTACTACAACACAGTTCCTTTCTCAAACGCAGTCCTGTTATGTTTAACTGTTTCATTGATGACGTTTCAGAGCAAAGCATTGTATTCCATGTCCCAGAGATGCGCCTATTACCCCAAAAATGTAGAGAAGTGACACTTAATTTGTTGAATGTGTCAAGTCGGCCAACGATTACCAAAGACAAAGATGATGATAGACCGTTTGACATTCTTACTCTGGCCTGGCAGAAACGCCTGTACTCTCATAGAGGCTATGCTCCTTCAAACAGAGGTTATTCCGATATCCGTATTGATCCGCATCAAAAAGCGACGTTTCAGCAGTATTCACGCTGGACAGATATTCTGAAAGCTTTGTTATTGGGAGACACTGAATCACTTAAAGATACTTTCTCTGTGCATGCCGACTTCCAGGAAGGGGACAAACTGAGATCATATGTTCCAGCGTGTACATCGACAGTGAAAGACGTCAGTTCAGAAGTCAGGGATGGTGTCATCACAAAACATTTCTGTGAGTTCAGCATGTCCTTCAACCATGCACAAATCATGTCATTACAAATTGGCGCAGAGCCCCAAAAGGGCGTTCTTGCGCCGTACCCTGAGTTGCTAGAATTGACAGACAACGTTAAATTCTGTTTGCAGCACACACAGGACCCGGTAAAATACTTGGCCGGGTACGCAACAAAGGCTGTTCAATCTACCAATTACAAGTCAATGGACGAATACCTGAAGACATGGCTACCATTGATTAGCATGGAAAACACCACACTAGCTGCAAGAGATGATTCAATTACACTGAATGACCTTCCGGTAAAGTTCAATGATAACAAAGGATCATTTGTACTGAAAAAGAACTTCTGTGAGGAAAGAAATATTGTATACCGTGTGAAATCTCTAGATTTTCTTTTGAACGAAGCTGAAACTGATGAAACAACAGACGAACTGAAATACGTCCCTTGCTTGGATTACGTATGTGTTAAACATTCGTATGTGTATGATAGTCAAGACTTCAAGTGTGCTCGAGGAACGAAAAGAATATGGCTTACTCATGGTCAAGTCGAAGAGATAAAAAGTACAAAAAGGGAAATCGAGGTACATTTTACGCTCCATGCTTCAAGCCCGCGACCACCGCAAAATTTACTGACTGATTCAAGTAGTCTTGCTTGCAGTGTGGAGATCCTCATCAAACCCGAATCAGACAGGTACGCTTGATTCCAAACTTGATATATTTTGCTTCCATCCTGGGTTCATGTTTCAGTTTTTTTTTAATTAGGATTTAACAACAAACCTTTCTTTATCACGCCAACATGCTTTTATTTTGTATTTGAAAGAACTAGTGGAAACATCATCGAATATAGAATTAAGATAATTTGAAAGCTTTATAAAAACTTTATCTATTAAGAGTTAATCCATATACGATCTTTTTTCATAGCTTGGTAATGCTGTGACAGATTTGTGCTCTTTCGTTGTTTTATTTTTTGAGAGCAAAATTTTGAAGGTTTGAACAAAACTATAGATTATAAGACAAGAAGACAAAACCAGAGAACTTAATTATGTTAAATTTTCGTCGTTCGGGGCGAGGAGGCGAAACAATGAAAAATAAGCGTTATTTAATGCCGTGTTGTCGAGGCTAAAAGACAGATATTTTTGTCTCAAAAAGGCGTAAACATATGTCATTCTGAGCAAAATTTATTACTGACAGAAGGACAGAAGCTGCCCTATTGTGTCTTCCAAAAGCGAACGTTGTCGCGCGAGCAGCAGCCATTGGACACCAGATTACAAAACTGGGTTAGTAGTCTAAATGCACTTTATTACATTTTTTTGAAAATGAAAATTTGGGTTTCATCGTTAACAATTATATGTTTCACATAATGACCGGTGTTAAAAGTTACGGTTTTACAACACTAAAATATCACATTTGGTATTGACCAATCAGAAAAGTACTTTCTATTGATTTCATTCAAAGCCGTAGATTATCTCTAAAAAGAGGGTTTTTTACGTCTTTGTTACCAACACTAAGGTATTATTTAACCTGCACAGGTGATACCGCTTTGGAAGCAAATATTACAAAATATCAGCGGAAAATGTCAGAATTATGTCAAGTAGTCCATTCAAAATTGCGCACCCCTTGTCGTCAAGTTTGATGTCATTTGAATTTGGCGTAAAAATTACCCTATTATGTCTCTGACTGTTTTACGGTATAAACATTTTTCGGTAATGTAAGTAGTTATAAACTGTACTGAATATTAAGATGTAATTGTTTATCTGTTAAATACCACACATATATATTCAGAGGCAGTATAATCCGATATTTTCACTCGAAAATATTATTTTTCAGCCACGTTCGAGAAACGTGTATGTTATGCAGCATTCAGCAAATTACTTCTGTCATGGTGATGTATGTTTGATGATGGTTTCATTAAAATTTCTGCATTTTTGAGTACAACTCTGTTGTTAATTTTGCAGATAAAAACTACTTTAAACTAGCAAGGAAACTGGAAACAGAGGTCAATGTGATTGGTTTAGCACCAAATAATCTAAAGCAGCAAGAGGCTATACATACGGCGCTTTGTAACAGACTAACATTCATTCAAGGACCACCAGGTAATTAAAAATACTTATCTTATGCTTTCTATATTTTAACTGAATTGATATTTTCGTTTAATAGGACATTGTTAAATATGTTTTTATACAAACAAGTAACATTATCCTAAATATATTTAATATACACAAAGCGTTATCGACTCGTCAGGTTTACTCTCGTGTGTTAATTAATATACATCAGATATTTATGTAATAACTATTTATACCTGCATGCTACTAATTAAATGTCATTATATAGGAACTGGAAAGACCTACACTGGCATCAAATTGCTGTACCTGTTCACCAAGCTGAACCGAGTTTGGTACCAAGAAGGAAATCCTTTCAGACAAGTGGTATTCTGTGGACCATCAAACAAATCCATTGACCTTGTCGCAAGTTAGTCTACTACCGCTACCTTGGCGTTTTTCATTTTTTTTCTTTCTTTTTCACCTTATATCATATTGTTTCTAAAATATTTTCCGGGGAGATCGAATTTTATCAACTTGATAAAACTGAGTTATGTTTACATTGATACAATTATCAATAGTCATTCTTTTTACACAATAGCAATTTTATTTAAAAGTTATACTTTATACACAATCAATGTCGCAACGATTCAAGAACGTTTAAAGGGACAAGTTGGTCTGGAAACGTTAAAGGGACCAATCGGTCTTGAAACGTTGCGACAATATAACATATCACAATAAAATTGATACTGACAACGTTTGCAAATTTAACAAAATAATATCAGAAAACGTTAGAAGTTCCCCATCTATACACTGTTACATAAATTCGGACAAATTTCAAACCCGGATATGATGGTAAATAGGTATCCAATTTAGGCCATTCCTCTAAGACAAGTTTATATTCGCTGTAAATTATTGATATTTTCATGGTATCTCTTATCAAATTCATCTTAAATCTGCGTCTTTATAAGTGTCACATGTCTGTACGATACATGTCTTTGATGTTTCTTTAGACTATTTGTATTTAACATTATTTGTGCGACTGTTTTGCTACATTTAGGCGCAATACATTGAAATGTTAACGGAACATTATATATGGAGAAATACATTGTTTTCAGAGTGGGCCAGAAAGAAACTTGGTGAGTTGGCCCCGAGAATGGTCAGAATGTATGGATCATCGCACGAATGTATGGACTACCCAATCCCGGGTAAGATGTTCTCCTCCAAGTCGAGAAAGACAGCAAACAGACCGGACGAGATCCTGCATGACATTGCCTTGCACCATTTGATTCGACAAGAGGAAAAGCCGTACGCTGTTGAGATAAAAGAATTCGACAAGTATTTCCATCAGGTCCGCAACCTTTCGTCAATTAAACATCCAGAACAAGCTAAGGAGTTTAAAACCAAGATCAAGAAGTACAATGCGCTTCTTTCCAAGGCTGAACAAGAAGAATTAAAAAACTATGATGTCATCTTCTGCACAACAACTATGACTACCAATTCAAAATTTATTCGCTCAACCAGAAACCGAATCTTTCAGTGTATTATTGACGAGAGTGGAATGTGCACTGAACCGGAAACGCTAGCTACTATCATCGCCACCAAAGCGGAACAGGTGGTTCTGATCGGGGACCACAAACAACTCAGGCCTGTAGTCATGTGTCAACACGCTGCGAGACTTGGCCTAGAGAAATCCCTCTTTGAGCGAAAATCAAAAATGGCCATCCTTCTTTCAACACAATATCGAATGGTAAGATACATTTTTAAAAAAGCGTGCCATTCCTTTTTTTTATTTAGATATAAAATTACATATGTCAATGATACGGAGATCAAATTATGCTTTTTATTCTAAAATATAGTGTAGTGATTTTTTTCTTCCTTTAAAAGGAGTCTAATAAGCACAAAAATACATCAGAATGAACAGCTAGTATCCCAAAGTATAATTGTGTGGTGGAACACTATGTTGCCGATATACGGCTAGTATCGCAAAAAATGTTGTGTTAAAAATAGACGTACACACAAATATAGCAATACAGACAGCACGCTGCAAGTTCTAATCAAATTTTGCGTTTTTCGATCTTCCTATCTCAGTATCGTAACATGGCAACTAAAACTTTTACTGGGCAAAACAGAGACTACCCCTTACAAAGATATGTAACTATGATTACCTTAATTAAAAAAAAGAAATGTATAGTGCATACTCTTTTATGTTATATCTGATTCAGTTTTAAGGTTGAAATTAGTGAATGTTGACTTCTTTTTAAATAGAATCCAAGGCTATGCGACTTCATTTCCGAGCAATTTTATAACAACAAACTTCAGACTGCACAGTCATCTGCATGGATTGAGCCGAATCCTTTGCAAACATGGAAATTCCGAGACATTCCACATATCTTCTGTCATGTCGAGGGCGTGGAAGAATATCTGTCGGTCTCAACTGAGGAGGGGAATGAACAATCGTGCAGCAATAAGGTGGAAGTAGATAAAGTGGTAAGGGATTACATTAACTGATATTGTATATAGTGGTTTTATTTCGCAGGGTTATTACTTTACTGTTGTAACAATCAGAAGTATTTCACAGGGCTAATTTTCATGCATCGTTGCCAGGTAGAAATATTGTGGTCACGAAACTATTCTGTAAATAGTTGATGACATTTATTTTTTCCCCTTTACAATTGTTGTATCAAAACGTTCTGAATCGGTGTTCATTGTCATTATTTGGCAAAAAGAGGGAAACATCTTTTTTTCTATTTTTGTTTATTTAATTTCGCTCCATCTTTGGTGACCACGATTATAGCGAAACTAAATATACAGTGTATTTAAAAGTAACAGCTCAACAGTAGTTAAGCATAGTTAATGGAATCTGTCGAAATGCCAACGTTACTCTCTTCTTAATTTTCTTAATATGCTGTTTCTGCTTTCAGGTGGAAGTTTTCGAACAAATCGTGTTCAAAGAGGGTGTCAATCCACGGTTTGTCAACATCATATCACAGTATAACGCCCAGTGTCACGCCATTAGGACTGCGTTACTAAAGTCCAAGTTCATCAACAGTAACGTCAATACTGTCGTTGCCAGTCAGGGTACGTAACACATTTTCCTGATTATTACATTTTCATATTGGCGTTTTGTGAATTTAGAACTAAAACAATTATAACATTATAGAGACAAAACATTTTTTTTACTAATTTAAGATGTTCGCAGAAGTTGTTCTTCGACAGACGTGTGCAAAATATTGTAATTTTCATGACGAATATGAATTTTAGACTTATATGTAAGTTATTTATATGATACGTCACGAATAAACACCAGATGAGTGGTAACTGTCGGTATTACTTGTGTTTATGTAGGTGGAGAATGGGACTATGTGATTTTCAGCACCGTCAGATCCTTGCCCCACTACAGAATTGAACCCAATCCAACTTTCGGCTGGTGTAAACAGAACCTCGGCTTCATCACTGACGAGCACCAGATAAACGTGGCGCTTTCAAGGGCTCGCAAAGGCATCATCATCATAGGTAGGTACTACAAAGGACTAACCAACAAAGCTATATACTGTATAGCGTTTTAATTCTTCATATACTGCATAGCGAAATTATTGCGATTTGTGATCGTAATGCACAGTTGTTTTGAAAAACCCTTTATATCATATACAAATTAGAATGAAGCTTTTACTTCCAGTAATAGTAACATAAATTACACAGATGTCTGAATATTTCGTTCAATATGCTTTTGCGATTTTCTTCAAAAAACTCTTTTTATATATATTTTAATCAATTTATAAGACTGTGCCTAATTTGTATCTTTTTAATCTGCATTTTTGTACCATTAGAGATTAGTTTTTAAAATGCTAACACCGTTTCTTATTTAAGGGAACAGGCATCTGTTGAAGAGCGATGATGTTTGGAAAAGACTTCTGGAGCTATACCAAGCGAGAGGCTGTGTCGTAGATGCAAACGACTTCCCACCACATCTAAAGCGCCCTAGAAGAAAGAGGAACAGGGCCGATGCTTCACAAAAGACACCTGAGGAGTTTTACAAAGACACAGACAGAGAGTGACTTAAATATGAAGATTTCTAGAAAGACACATATAGTGCTTGACGTGAAACACAGA
>JAULCA010327681.1:0-23475 GCA_032360845.1 Crassadoma gigantea
GACACAATGGTCCAAGTAGATCTAGATAATCTTTGGACAAGATGGTCCCTGTAGGAGGTAGTTAATGGACACCATGGTACTAGTAGACAGGTAATCTATGTAAAAACAAAAGGTGTCAGTAGAAGTTAATCTTCATGGGTGGCTGATCTTGTCAAAAAATCTTTCATTACAGTTTTCAGTATATACAAAAAAGGTTAATTCTCTACCAAAAGGAGGTTATCTAGTGAAAACATATATGTATGTGATTATACATGATTTACAAGCAGTTCTGTAAAAATGGCTGGTTATCTGCAGGCTTGGGATGACAGGAATACCAATATTTCCTTTCATTTCCATATATAATATCCGGTGTTTGATGGATCACCATGGTAACTCAATCTGATATGGGTCCCTGGCATTAGATTCATTTAACACCCAGTAATGGGGTTGACATTTTCTACAAGTGCCGCAACCTTGTTACCATGGAAACAGTAGCATTATCAAGCATTCTCATCTTCATTTTAGAGACTAGATTGATTAAAAAAATTGTTTTAATTCCCTTTGTTTCCTTAATTTTATTTATTGAAGCATATTTAAGCATTTTGTCACAGGAATTCTCAGTATTTATAAGAATCACGAGATAAAACAAGTATATTATTGTGAATGAAATTTAATTTGAATCAAAAATTTAAATACTGATGAATCATTAGGTGGTTCATTGATAATTAACATCAACTATTTCCCTCTGAAATGAGTCATGCCACCTTAGAAGAGAGAAGGAATCGATACATATTGAATTTACACAAAATCCAAATTACAACATGTGAAATATACCACACATCAATCAAATTTATACGAAGGAACAATATTTCCTGTATGCTTGGAGACTTTAAATAATGCTTTGTCATAATGCAAACCAGTCATAGATTTTGGATAAAGTGGACCAATTGGTGAATATGTATGGGGATAATTTCTACGTATGTTAATTATGTGTTATCAAGTGCATATGAGTGATTTTTTGTAATTTCCTAAATGCGTAATGATTATTAGTGGTTCCCCGTAATGTTAAGGGTCACATGTCACTATACTGTTGGGAGAGCGATCGGAAATGTGAAATAGGAAGTACTGATCACGAGTATCTATATATCGTATATACATTGGGGGATTCTGTTATTGTCGCTGTGATTCACCTACCATCACACCGTCCTACTTGTTGTGTTGATCAGAGGATTGTACTGTGTGTATCATTGTCAAAGTGAAGCTTGAGTAGATCGCCATGTATTCGGTAGGTGTATCTTCATAGGTGGTCTTTTTACATTTCAATTAATACATTTAAAAGAACACTATTTTCATTGTAAATATTTACCTATTTTAGAAATGTTGTTGGAAGTTTCTGTGATTTGGATGGAATATATCAGTAAGAAACGTGCTGATTAAGATCATCGTTTTCAAGGCGATTTTATGGGCTGAAAGCTAGTGTAATTGTAAATACATCTTGAATAAATAATACAATTTATCAATTTATTTACAACCAAAACAATGTACAATTCCAATTTTTTTTTTACATTTTTAAAATCTTTATATATACTTATCTTTAAATTTTGAGATGGTTGGTATAAAGCTTAGTTGGGTCATGATAAAGAAACTCTATGACTTCGGTTATTTGGGCTTGGTTTCTCATTGGGTTCTAGATCTCTGCAGGTAGATTTGTCTGTTACAGATATCATAAAAAGGATGTTGTGATAGTAATTGAAGCAACATCTCATTTGGTGTATATATCTTCAATTGTGATAAACATATTTGATATATTGGTATCAAAGCAAAGATATACCAGAGTTGTAAGGCTTGTTACCTTTGACGAGTTTGGTCCAACAGGTGTGAGGTCACTAAGACCTTCCCATCAGGTAAGTGTATACAAACATATTGGATTTCATGATGGTCATCATACACATGTCTTTTGATGTCCTGTGAATTTTAACCCCCCTGTCTAGTGGTTGAAAGATTTAGTAGGTCCTACCTGTTTGACCACTGTCCACTCTAAGGTGTGAAACTACATATTTACCTGTAAAAGCTGTACAGTTTTAGCTGCCTTTGTTTAGGGGTCAAAGGGATCCATTAATCTCACCTGGCAGAGAGGATTAGGTTGGGCCCTTCAGGGTCACACAAAGCCCTATCACACCCGAACAATAGGCCTAATGATGCATTCCCACACTCTATTGTGGGATGATGGACAGGTTTTGTTTTCACCTTGCTCAGGTAAAAAAAGGATACCTGGTGTTTATATCTATATGGTCAATTAGAGTGACCAGTGTCCAGTAAGTGACTGGTGGAATGGGACTTGCCATTTGAATGTTAGCGATCACAAGCTTATATGAGGGATTTAAAATAACATTGGCAGATGGAGCTTGTTGGTGTCAGCACGAAGCAGTGATCAACAGGGGAAATAACATTTGTGACATGTTGTAAAAACATTGATCACTATATATATTTAGCTTGGTCACGGAATTATATCTAAGACTGTGGCTGGGTTTAAAACTCAGCAGATGGTGGTCTAGAGGTATAAACTCTGTATATATAGCTCAAATATAAACCATAGCACCACAAGTTCATACCAAGATGGAGAAAAGACATATCAACATGCTGGATTTACTGTTTTCCTGTGTTAGCAACCTGTAAGTTGATAACGATTTAAGGCTTGGTTTTCCAGATTTTTATTTATAAAGATTTACAACAACTTTCATATATATTCAACTTCTGTATACGATTTACAAAATAACTGTAAGGATCATGCTTCACTTAAAATAAAGCTACGTTTTATGCTTTAATTGTCACATACAGTCTTCCATTTACTTTTAAGTCTTTAAGTTATATTTTATTTTGCCATATGACATCTTGCAAATTAGAATAAAATGAATTTAGGTTTCATTAAGTTACAAGCATATCTTAATTGTTTTACAGAAACAAATAATTCTTGTAGCTGCATGGGACTTCAATTTATTGAATACATTTTTTTTTCATTTTTTTTTCATTTTTTTTTTTTATATTATACGATCAGAATGCATCAACATAATTAACTATTTTAAGAACAAATAGTTGTAGTATTTAAATCATATCATTTACAAATTTCATTGGAATGTTAATATACATTATTTATAATGGTATGTGAGTTTATTAAGTATGATTGATTACCCTAAAGTTTACATTTTACACAATGACTCAACAGCTGACTGACTTTAAATAAAGTAATTATTATATTACTGAGTGTAGTACCAGTACTTAATGGGATTTTAACTACTTTATAAATGATACCTGTAGGAAGGTTTTGATGACATTTTAAAGCTATTAGAAAAAATGAATCGAAACATTTATCTGCCATTTAAAAGTGACTGCCTTGACATTTTGAGTAATTGCTTGTAAACTAATCCTGGATTTTATCTTAGATGTATACAGTATCCTAAGTTTAAGTTTGGAGTTCAAAGGTTAAACCGAAGATCAGTGTAGCATTATTCAATTTATGTATTGTATTTAGGTACGACTCACTGACACAGAACAAGGTTTTGATAATTAAAACTCAAAATAAGGGCATAATAGGGTTTTTATTTGACCAGGAAATTGTATACTTTAATAGCATTTTAATGCATGTTATTTTTTTTTTTTTCAAAGTAATGGGTCAAATTTTATTTGTTTACCAGCATTTTGTATATTCTGATGATGACATCTCAATTAGTATTTATAGATATCTGGCACTTCATTAATAATGGAGTTGCAGAAACGGGTTTGGAAAGTAACCAATTAAGCCACATAGAGAATATGAGTTCCAGAATTAAATTTCTGAAGAATTGGGATGTATGATATGTATGTCTTGTAACCTTATACATCTGTGTATATGTATGCAGAGGCTACCAGAACACAAGTGTCTGAGGTATGATTCGGTACACTTGCTTTAATATGTCAATGTATATGCTAATTTGGTGCACTGTGCATGCATAATTGCATTAATTTTCATTAATATTTGTATTAATAATGAATATATTCCACACATACATGTTATGTTATATGTGACTTTGATTGACCCCTATGGACTCTGTTAGAGGTCGTTTTACTATTTAATTTACATTTGTTCCTGAATCATTTTACACCTGGTACGTTATACGGAGATGATGTGTTAGCGGATAAGACCAACAGTTTAAAGTTACTTCTAGCAGTTTGAGTGAATATTTCAGTCCTGTAATTTGCAATTCTACTGATGGATTTTGTAATTGTCTTTTTAAGTAAAAGGCATTTCTTAACATCCGAAAGATGTTATTGGTAAGCAATATGTTTAGCCTTTAATTTCCTGAAGTTTTATGCAAAAATTTCAAGGAAAGACAAAAATTCTTGTTAACAGTGTTTGTATTCTACATGTTTTTAAAAGAAATTTAACTTTTCATGGGCCATAATAATAATTAAGATTTGCTAATGAAAATGACAATACGCTCAAAATATCGTCAAACCTATAGGACTTAAATTATGTTACAAAGGCATTTTTTCATCCATTAACTTATTCACCCCTGAAGTTATATAATTAACTATTCCAACCTTTGAATTGGAAGAGTACAAATGTGACTTCAGGGGTAAAAGAGTTAAAGATGAAAATTAAAAGTTTTACATTCTCTGTTTTTAAGCTTTGTCAATTTAATTAAATTTATAAAACAACTTTTACCATTTTCTATTAGTCTCCCTTGTAAACCTGTTTTGTATAGCACATATAGGGTCCTAATAACTCCAGGAATTGAACCTGTCCTATAGCACACCGCCACCCGAGAATGATTCCTCAGATACCTGGCTCGTTTACATTGGAATTGACATTCATTTTTCAAAGCATATTGTTAGGTATTTTCAACACAGGATATAGTGAATATACCAGTTATCATGATATCAAGTTACGTGCAATTCTGTCTTGGACATAATAAGGTTTGTCTGTATTATATATGTTGAAATTGTTTGTATGTATATCACTTTTAATAATACCTCTATTTTTTGTGTGTCTTTGCAGGAGGCTGAATACCCTGAACAAGTGTGCAATAATGCGAGTGAGCACCCCTAGTACTAAAAAAGGGGTAGGTAAACATAATCACCGTCAACGTACCTAGCTTACATTTCACAAAATCGGTACTTTGCATGACCACACCAATTGAACTTTCTAGAACTGTCGTAAATTGGTTCTGGTCTCTGTAATAGATAGTTTAATGATCACAGTATCTGTCTAATGGGTAAGAGAGAACAGCACTATAATGTCCTGACCAATGGGAAACCTTCATTCTAATGCTTATGTCCTAGCTAAAATCCATTGAGGAACATTTTCATTCACAAAATACAAAGATAGTTATGAATGAATGGGGACTAACAATTTGATTTAGCACTGTGGTGGGTCAGTAACAGGGAACAATGTGTATGTCTGTCATTTGTGTCTAGTTTGGTTTGTCCTTGTCAGCCCTATAAACTAGAAAAAACTGAACATGGCTTTCTGTTGAACTTAAAATTATTTGAAAAGAGCAAATCCTCCCCCACATTCCGCTCTAGATCTTTGGGTTATTTGTTTACTAGTGAAAACAGGGTATGAATGGAACATTCTATTGGCTAACCCAGCACGCGTGCAAACAGGCAGTTGTCGTAAGCAAAGGTGTGACAGCAACAAATTAAGTCACGGTTGAAATGACCGAAAAGTTCTCAAACTCTAGGGAGGAGGAGTTACTGACCTGGCATTTCAAAGCCTTTGATGAACCCTGATTGTTCGATAGAAAAGATCTCGACCCACAAAGACAACTCCTCTGGTTCACTGTACACTAATATAGGACGATATCTGAAATATTAGTTTGCTTTGTTGACTGATTTGGTATCCATATCGAACATTCAAATTACAGATTGCTTATAATTTTTGACAGTGGTGGTTTAAAATTTCGGGCAGTGGACTTGTACATAAAACTAATTGTCATAGGACATGTGGGCGGAGAGAGAGGAAGAAATACTGCTGTGAAATATAAGTCACTCACCTCCCAAGAATGAATTACAAAAGTCTTTTGATTGGGAACATGTCGAGGAAAGTGATATTATTAATGGATGTCTACGACTTTTGACATCACAAGTGAATTTATAAAAATCTCGTAATGAGACTGTTCGGTTTACATACATGATACGTGTAAACAGACATCAACCAAGAGGATTATTTTTAAAGTTGAAGTGATGGTACACCTTGTACTATATTTGTGTCTGCAGGTAAGAAAGTGCTGGGGTGATTACCGTTGTCAATATATACATAGACACTGTGACTGTATCATTGTAGTGTAGGATATTCATGATGTGTGTGGTTTGTGTGTCGCCTCATCCTGAGAATCTTTAAGTTAGAAATCTTTGATATGACTTCGGTTGGCAGGTTAAGTTTGACAGGTATCAGAAGGACCATTGTTACGGCTAAGTGGTAAAGGGTGAAGGGCCTCATTAGGTATGGAAAGTAAAATGTCAGGTGGATCTGAAACTCTTCCAAACTTGTCAGGAAGGTCAGGGCACTGCGAGGGTTTGTCAGGTGTGAACTGTGGAAAAGGTTCTCTATACTGTAACAATAATTAATTCTATACCTTTTGACCTTTGATGGTGGTTGACATTCTTACACTGCATGTCAGTATACCTAGTAATACAGTTCACCACTGATAGGCCCATGTTTATTAATAAGTCCACCCAGTTAGTCAACAAACTTGATAAATAAGACTCGTTGATGTAAAAAACATAAAATAAATAACATTGGAAAAAATTATAATACACATATTCCAAAATTTCTGTGCAAACTAATTTATTTCTATAGTATTTTGATATAGCAGTACAAGTGAATTGCATAAATACTTCATATTACATGTTGATAGGCAACAATATTGTCTTTGATAAATGTACAGTAGAAAGAATGTTGTAGTCAAGGCATTTGTCAATTATTTACACATTAAGTATGCTACATATTTCAAGGGTGCTGTTCTGAACTACAGAACATTATTGCCTGTTTTCACTATTTGGCGAGGTTTCAGACTCCTCCAATTGCTATTACACATTTTTAAGGACCTTTAACTACTACGGATGCCTTCTAAGGTGACGCATTGTTTACTTAAGGCTAGTTATATCTTCTAGTTACCTGGGGGAAAAATCTCCACAGCACATTTTATTTGTCACTGTTTACATACACAGAGTGAGGTATTCGTCCTGTGTAACAAGGAAAATGTAGCGCCTATAGACGATATAACTGGAAACGTAATGTCCCGACTATATAACATTACCTGCAGAATGCTATATAGCCTTTTCCACTACAGTCTATGATTGTCACAGAACTAGATTTACATTCAATATGAATGTTGTATTAGACTGGCTCTGTCACATTATTGAATTTCATGTTTACCTCGGTAGTATAGGCATAAATAACATGATATTCTCTACGGGCACTGACCGTCCTAGATTGAAGGTCTCTAGATCTCAGGTCCGCCCTATTACGATTACCTTTGTAAGAGAAGGGAAAAACTGTCCGCAGAACTACAGCGGGTGTAACTGTTCGGGGTTTGGAGCGATTGCAACAAAAGATGACTAGAATATTAGTTAGTGTGATGTAGATGTTGCCTTAAGGTGAACGACTGGCTTATTCGGGATCTAATCTGGCTGAATCACTTTGAAGGATTAGCGCACCCAGATGTAAAGGAGGATCAATATTGTGATGAATCGTGGTACTGTATCCTGGTGGTGATCATACCTTTGGAAAAATATCAACTGGCTCTGTGTCCTTAACATTCGTATAGGAGTTGTTTATGTATTCCCCATGCTGTGGTTTAGTTGATTGACTCGAAAGTAGAGTAAAGGATACAGTATATCTTTATCAACCAACAGATGTTGAATTTGATCTGCAATGTCATTGTCATGTGGAGGTGAGATATTGTCATCCATCTTGTTCGTGCATATTCTGCAGCAGTTTCCATGGCAATCTGGATTATATGTGTTATTTTATTCATCCTGCTTCGCAACCTGTGCGGATGTTTTCTGATAATTTTGTTTGTAGCTTATGGAGATATATGCCATTAAAACATGTCAAATGATATTGTGTGAATATTTAGTCAGGTTGTTTGAATATTTCATAAATGATCGTAGAAATAGTATAGTAACTAGGTGATATATTTAAAATTGTATATTCACAACTCTTCCAATGTTATTTACACAATTTTTACAAAGTTATTTAGAGAATATAGTGACATTTCTCAAAACAGCGGCGACGTGGTTTGTCCGATATTGACAAACTATGTAAAGGTCAGCTACAGTATCGGCTAGGTGGATGTATTTACTGCCTCTATGGATGTGAATGTATTTAGCCTTATTAATGGATTTCTGTCTGTAGTCACAGAAATGTCCTGCCAAAACAGGATAGACTTGCTGAGTGATGAATGATCAGTTTGGCCATTATGAACGGAGATTATCATATTGGTGAAATATTGTGGTAAACCCCAGTTACCCAGGTCAACCACAACTGTGTTAAGGTAGTTGAAGGATAGCAGGACCACAATTGAGAACCACAAAGAGCGGAAACCGTTACGTTTTTCTTCCTTGCAGCTACAGTGGTTGTGAGGCTGTGGATGTGGGAGGTGACTTATCTGCCAGTCAGTACGGGAAACATCCGCTTTAGCATCAGTCCTTATCAGTTTTTTTCGACCTCAATCAAACACCTACTGTTTTTCTCCCCCTTCTGGAGCTTTACAGGCTAGTAGAGCAGGAGGGCGACAGATAAAATCATTTACAAAATAAAAAATATTCCTCTTGACCTGTGTTCAGTGTATCTTGATGTGAAGTGACACCTGTAAAAACTGTATAAGACCTTTTCATTGGATATCTCCGCAGTCTCCTCGGGTATCGCCAGATCTCCTGGTAAAGTTAATTAATGTTATTGTTTACACATTACAAGTACAGTCTTCAGGTTTTCACAAGACAAGATACCGGCTAATACCACAGGAAATGCGAAGACTATTAGATAGGTTCGAGGTGCTCCCCGTTGGGAAATAAAGCTGACCTTCCGTAGGAGACTCCTACCGATATCTTCGGAAGCGTGCAGAGTTTACACAAGGTCTTAACTGACTGAGCAAATGGCTTGTAAATTTAATTTGAAGGATTAAAGGTTTTTTTTGTATAAGCGTGAATCATCAAGTAGTCTTATGAACAAAATAATGTTGTACAAAAAGGTTACAACACAGATTCTGTCAGCAGAAGGTGAATGTTTTGTGTATAGCTGAAAATATGTTCCCAATTTTTTTTTCTCCAGAAAATACTGGTGTAGAAATTTGATCAGTTTAATGAAGGTTTTTTTTTCAATAATTTTAGATGAATAAGATATAAGCATTTAAAGTTATTAGAGGTTTTAATTGTTTGTTTTGATGGTTTCAGGGTGAAGATTCTGACGACGAGGACCAATGTGCCTTGAGTGACAAATGGAAGTACCAATACAACATACGACGTTGGTCCAGGAAGGACTTTAACAGCCCGACCTCCGAAGACCAGAACACGCTGGTTAAGTCCAGCTCGAGTAACGACAGTCTGCTGACTGACCAGAACAGTAATAGTGAAACTGACAACAGTCCAGTTCTGGACACCAAAGTTCACCACAACAAGGGTCAGACCAATGACGATTATTTTGGTGTAAAGACCTCGACGCCAATCAACAACAACAAGGACAGTATGTCATTATCCGTGACGAGTCCCAGTTTAAAACGAGCGGCCAGTGAAAGAATCAAAGGTGCTAAAAACTTCCTCAAGCGCGTGGAGAGCTTGAAAAATAACCGAAAAACAAAACGCATCGGAAATAAAAATGGCACCGCTGTAGAAATTAGTGAACCTGTTATCATGGATAGTGCAAACATGAAGGAAAAAATAAGGCATTTAAATTGTAAAGACTTGAGTCCTTCTTCAGAAAATGGACCAAGTTCCCCAGAGAGTGGATTGGATCGGGAAACGGCAATAGTGAATTCTGGAGATGTAACTCCAACATCTCCAGAACCATGGTCAGACAAAACAACAAATTACAAGGTGCCAAATGTGAATGCCAAATCCCCATCAGGGTCAATGTCGCTTCAAGAACTATCTGATATTGAAAGTGTGTTGCAGACGACATCGTCATTTTCGACGTCAAGTACAGACAGTGATGAACCTTTGCTGGGGAGTTCGCCCAGAAAACATTTCTCTGGACGGAGAAATCACAGTGAAAATAATTTAACTGAAGGTAATAATTACGAATTACCGCCAAGTCGACCTGGACGATTTCCAAAAGAGTTGAGCACTAGTTATAGTGGACACGGTGTAAAACACCGGACAGGAAGTTGTAATTTGGGTAGTGATAAGTTAAGTAGTTCAGACTCTTGTACGCCACTGGTCAGACGACGGGGGTCAGCTGACCCAAGACTGGCCGGACATCGGACCAGTTACTACGACAATGTCAAGGAAGAAGAGGACCTGCAGTCGACACAGAAGGAACTTGATTTAATTCTTCATCGACTGTTTCAAGATATTAATGGCTTAAACAAAGCCATCTATGGAGAAGATGCTGGTATGTATCTCAGAAAATGTCCTATTTTCCGAACAAACTCTCTAAAGCAAGAAGTATGAAATAATATAATCCTTTTCCTCTGTTTCATTTCTAAATCAATATTTGTAATTCAGGAAAGAATATTTTATATTTTGTATATAATAATATTAGTATTAAATGTTTTCCTAGAAATACAATGAATATTTTTTTTGTTACTTTACTTTTCCAAATCTTAGTTAACTGGGTTTTTTTTAAGTTCGTGAAGATTAATTTTTACTTTCCAATTGATTTATATGATTTTGTGAGTAGAATACCCTCTTTTGTTTTCTTTTTTTTTTTTCTCTTTTCATTTTTAGGCAATTAATATGAGACAAATCTGACCTATTTATAAACGTGAGCTCAACAGCTGCATGGCTGCCATTTTGGTTTTTTTTTTTGTAGATATTCAAATCCTTGTTTGAAATGTTGGTGTGTCCCTTCCTGAATTATGTTATAAGCAATAAAAAAAATTAAAAATAGATATAAATACATGTACCATAATGGTTCTAACAATTGCCCATACTCAGTAAAAAATGTCAATAAAAAACGATTTTCCCAAAATTAAAGTTCTAATACTCCCCCTATTGCATTTTCCTTGCAATTTTCGTTCCCCTTCTTTCAATCCTTAATGTTAATATTGTAAGTATTTTTTGTTCAATAACTCATCAGTTTATTATTGCACCCGTAACTTTTGGGGTTTATGTGGGAGAGTTATACCACCCATATCAGGTTGATGTTAAAAAAGAAGTTGCATTTACATGAATTATTATTGTAAATTTATTTTTATCAATGATCAACAAGTTGCTACTTTGTTTGTTTTCTGTGTTCTTAAAAGTTAACCCCCAGGACATTTGATGGGGCCAATATGGTACATGTTTTCATTTTCGAATTTTATAATTTCATTTGAGATGTATATCCTGGTATCTTTCCCATAAAAGGCATGCCATATGACCTTTCCCTAAATCTGTAGGCTTCAGTTATAGATTGACATGATACCCCAAATTATTTTTGGTGTTGTTTTTTTGCTGCAATGATATGTAAAATTAGTTCATGTAGAACACTACCATACTTCTCTGTTCCATTTATTATTTGTATAACCTGATCAACTTCTAGTGGTTTTAATTAAGATAATGACATGCAGTTGACATCTTTACATATGTTCACACACTATTATAATAGGTTCAAGCCTTGGTTTTTATGTCAAGCCATTTCAAACCAAAATTGTAATTCATGAACATTCATATTGACCAGAGTTATCTCCCTTTACTCTTATTAACGCTTCCATTAAATTGTATTATTATTCCCAACTTTTACTCAGTTTAGATGGATTTCCATACAATAATTTGCAAATTTTTAGTAAAATGTGAGGAAATAAATTAAACACGATTTTAGTACAGGTTGATATTTTCACCCAAAGAATGAACAGTGCCAAGGAAATCCTGACTGAGTATGTGCGAGTGTATGCTTTAAACTGATGTGTGATTTATCAGCCATTCACAGGCGAGACACTATTTCAGAAAAAAAGTCATTCAGGGTATAAACTTGGTGTGAACCATTCAAGTGTATTTTAATCTGTATTTTGCATGAGCTGAAGTGTTTAGGAAAGTAAATATCGGTGGTTGATTACTATAGAGTTGTTGTAGTGCGTGGATTTGTTTGGTCTGGTGTATTTTGTATGTCACGCTAGCTGTAATTCAGTGTTGTATTATAACATTACATGTATGATCTACTTGTTCAGTGCTATCATATATATACATGAACAAATTACTTCAACATTTCTAACAAAAATGGTTTTTATGAGGTGATTTAACGACTTTAGTCACAACTTTTACCCGATCATGATTTTTTTTTTTTGGTAAAAATTTTGGGGCTTTACTTGTTTGCTTATTTGACAGGTTTAAGTTGACCTACATTCAAGCTCTGTTGATGGCATTTATCTTGAACCCTTCAGCATAACTTTGATCACATATTGTTTTGCTAGATAAGACACACATGAAAGTGGCCTACTTTGTACTGTAGATAAGGAGGGCAATAAAACCAGGTGTAAATCTTCATCAGTGACCCGGTGATTTTCAAAATATCATTATCATAATGAATTTTATTGCATTTTTTAGATACCTATTGTACTCCTCAATCTTTTTTGGTATATATCACAAGTTCAATATTTGATTAAATTCCTTCACAGAGATTAATGTGTTTATTCAGAAATCTTCATACTACGCATTAAGATACCATATAAGACGTATAAATTTTAAGGCAAATTCTTTTTATTGGGGACAAAAATAGACAGTGAGCAATGTAATACTGTTAAACACGATATCACCAACCGTCTGTCGCATAAACGTACGAAGGGCACTCAAAACACACTTGAACCATCTCTTATTTCTCATTGTATTTAGAAGGCTTCTCCAAAAAGACAGATATAAGGGGTTTTTGTCTGACGCCATAAGGGGAAAGTGGCCACTTGTTCTAGTATCAGTATTATCGGAAATGATCAGCTGAGTTGATAGCCGAACATGGCTCTGTTCATATATAAATATAAGTGTCTGCACTGTAAAATTCCTGGTCATGACAACCCTTTACTTCCAAGTATACATACTCAGGGTTCCTACTTAACATTGTCATTGTTCAATCTCTTTTCACATTTATGGAATGTTTCTGCATTTTTGACTGATGGATGTACATGTTAAGTTACATTATTTTTTTTCCCTAAAACTTCACAAAGCAGGATATTTGGAAACACATAAAAAATGTTATTTTGAATGTACAAATGTAAACAATTGATTCTCTTTATGTGAATTGCCTATTCTGTACATCTAATTTTCCGTTTCGTGGGAGTGGGGGGGGGGGTTGGATAACAACATCATGGTCACAAGGTTTACATGATAATAGGACCTAATACCTCTAATGGACATGTACAGGATATGTGACCCGTCTCATCTAAATGTCCTGGCCTCTTGTCATTCTGGACATACACCATGTTATGGGGCGTAGTCCCTTAGTCCAGTCGTCCATGCCTATCAAGTTTACATGTGGTAAAATGTCTACATACAATTAAGGTCCTGTCGGGACTATTTTAGGAAGTAGATTGTAACCTTGTCAGGTGTTTCTAAGGTTCAATCTTGTGTGATTTGTTTAAGCACCAAGTTAACCCGTGGATCATCACATGCACAGGTTATAGTTCAAAAAAGTTTTGAAAAATGTCCTTCAGTGTGGAAAAAATGTAATGTTTTATTATCATGTAATCAGTTTGCGCTTAGATAACCCAAGACTTCAGAGAATACTGAACAGTTCTATTGTCTGATATTATTTTTCGATGTGATTTTTTCAGGTGACATGTACATGTATTCATGGCAATGTCACAAATAATATATATCCTTAATG
Source organism: Crassadoma gigantea (assembly GCA_032360845.1). Lineage (NCBI taxonomy): Eukaryota > Metazoa > Mollusca > Bivalvia > Pectinida > Pectinidae > Crassadoma > Crassadoma gigantea. The sequence continues at coordinate 13,973 of JAULCA010327681.1, forward strand.
ACCAAAATAATCTAGGATATAAATAATCACCATGGTAACCTTGTGACTATGTTATGACTTTATTTTACCAGCTGATGTAGAACTCCCTCCTTCACTTCAAAATAGTTTAAATCTGAATGGCCTTGACCTTGAGGATAGCTTGCAGATCAACAGTGGCATTAATTCCAGTGACTTTGACCAAGACAATGACGTCACCAGTGGAACAGCGTCCTCGCCTGAGAGCAGTGACCATGACATTCCATGCGAGGAGCTGTCCCATGATGATTCCACAGAACAAGTCATCTACCGGGAGAGACGAGACTCAGGGGTGGGCTCTTCCCTCACACGCACGCCAAGGTAAGACCCTGAACATCATAATAGTTGATCACCATCACTTAAAATATAAGGCTGTCAGCAGAAACTTCTCTTTTCTCAATCCTGGCTTTTGAACAATGTTAACATTGTCATAAATATAGATATCCTAAAGATTCCATGCAAAACTTCCATTTTTGCCTCACAGTGACCGAAGACGCTACCGGATACGCTGGCACAGTTTCCAAAAGTCGCATCGCCCGAGCTATGGAAATGAGAACATTCAACTAACATGTCTGTCTATATGTCAATTGATGGTCCTCCAAAAACTTTCACTCATCAAGCTCACAGCACTCATAGAAAAATACTCCCCAAACCGACCTGGCTGGAACTGGACGGTCCCTCGTTTCATGAAGAGGCACAAAGTGCCCGACTACAAGGACAAGGTGGTGTTTGGAGTGCCCCTGTTGGTGACTCTACAGAGAACAGGGCAGCCACTCCCCCAGTGTATACTCCATGCAATGCGCTACCTCCGCAAAACTTCTCCAGAGGCTGTTGGCATCTTCCGTAAACCTGGTGTCAGGTCACGTATACAGAAGCTGAAGAATGAGCTGGAGGCAAATCCAGGTAAGATTGAAATGTTACAAAAATTAAGTTAAAAGAGGGGAATGAAAAAGTTGTTTTAAACATATATCAAATGGGAAGAATCCTCATTCCATGCTTGATATTCAGATATTTTTTGTTATATGTTATATGTTTCTTGATAAATTTTGTGTAGAATGTATTGCTTGTGTTTTGTTGCTTATGAAATCAACACGGTTATCATTTTCATGTATGGATATTCAGAACCAGATTTTGTTAACACAAGATTATTCTGCTCCTTACATTTGACTCCGTTCATTTAACCTTTTATCACATCCAATAAAGTCATGCTGAGTGTGATATTGCTTGGGTCTTAGCAGTTCTTTCAGTAGTTATTCTTAACGGGTGTTTGCTGTCATATAGCAATTCTAGAGTGGATGACCTCTATGAATTCTCTTTTGTCCTGGAAATATCGATTTTTCCACGTTTATAACCCGTCCAATCAATAAGGATGTATATAGTGGTTGTAGGTAAATGTGTGATGTTATTACATATAATGGGTGTGGACCTTCGCTCAAGCTGTTGTACACATCTGTGACCAGTATATGGATATCTGTGATTACTGTCACAATACTTCAGCCCACATGTACATTAATATAACAGTCTTGTACTTAAAGTAGCTACAAATTTGTAGCAAGTATTAAATCTTTCCATTTTATCCAAATCAATTCTGCATTTCGTTTTATTATAGGAAATTAAAAGACATATTAGGATAAATCTAAATTTGGCATAAAGTCAGCTCTACTTTGTCTGCTTTTTTCATATTTTTTTTTCGTATGATAAAAGATATTTGTGTCGTGATGTTTGAATACTTACACAAGACATTGTCCTCGAACCTCTATTTAGCCGTAGGAAAACTGCACAACTTATAAAAAATATTTAGAATATAAGAGTAAACAAATAAATGTCAGATTCAAAAAGTTCATTGGGGTTTCCTTTGTCCATTACAGATATAAAAGATAATCATACTAGCTTACAATAAACCTTGAGGAATATTTTAGGGCAGTACTGTACCAGAGAGTGTAGATTACATCTCGTATCTGATATGGGAGACCTTCATTTATTAAATTTACCTATGACATAAAAAAACTTCATCAATGCAATGAAAGCTTCAAGCTTTATTAATAAGGTAAACAGTATATATTTCAAGATGGCAAGGAAGATAGGTAAGGACTATTTATAGATGATGCCTTTGTGTGGCTCAGGTTGACAAAAGTGGTGTATTGACTCTCAAGGACCACTCAAAGGGAAGCAACTCTCATATTTTTAACTGTGAATGTTATGTACAATGCCAAATTGCAACTTATTCCCTGGTTTGCTTTAAAATATTATAGTTTAGAGAAGAAACACTAATATTTTGAATCTGTTGACATGAATGTTTTAAAAAAACTTGTATAGATGTGTATAAAGCTGTAATGAGACAAAAGACACTCAAGATCAGCAGCAGAACATGCCAACATGAACTCATGTAAAAATGTAATATAAACATATGTTGATTTTATATTGATAGCCCATTGATGTTATTCCCCACAGAAATGGTCAGTTTTGAGGATGTCCAAGACTATGACGTAGCTGATCTGCTGAAACAGTATTTCAGGGACCTGCCAGAATGTCTACTCACCAACAAACTTTCTGAGATCTTCATAAACATCTTCATCTGTAAGTCAATATCAGGCTTGTGGATTTAATTTGATTGTCTTGTATATAAAGAGAAAACCCAGAATTTAATTATATAAAAAGTAAACCTGGAAATTAAGCTATGTCATGGATATCGCTAAACAAAATTTGCATAGTGAATTACCTTTACTTTGTGAATGTATATTTATTCCAGCAATTCTTTTTATTCTGTTAAAGGATCTTAATTTTGTTTGTTTTATTAGCTTGAAACTGTTCTCCTGCAAAGATCTAAAATATTTTTTATTTTCCCTAGACCTACCAGCTGACCAGAGGGTGGAGGCCCTGCAGTCATCCGTTCTCCTACTTCCTGACGAGAACCGTGAAGTGCTGGAGTCCCTCCTCCTCTTCCTGTCCGATATCGCCCAGCATGCATCAGAACACCAAGTACGAGTTTGGAATTTGACATGGTAGCTTAATGTGGGATTAAGTTTGAAGATAGTTTTATGATATTGTACTACAGAATTAGAACTTTGTATTGGATAGACAGTTTGTTGAAGTTATATGAAAAGAAAAAATCATATGACACAAAAAGTTTAAAAATAGCTTTGATGTTTAAATGATTAGTAAATGTAGGAAGATATAAAGGAATCTGTTCAAGTAAATTTGTTTATGATTTTTGGTAAAAGTTGACAGATTTTTATTGCTTGTCTGAACAGATGACGGCGAGTAACCTAGCAGTATGCCTTGCGCCTTCACTATTCATGATGGGTGGCTATAAGATTGGGAGCCAGAGCCCGAGTCCTCGCCGCCCAAGGAAGAACCTTGGTGTACCTGATGCCCGCGAGATGTTGGAACAGAAAGCTGCCCACGAGTGTCTCACCACAATGATTGTGGAGTGTAAAAAGATCTTCACAGTAAGTAGAACCATGTTAAATACATACAAATTGAAAGTAAAATGAAACTTAAATACAGATGGATAAACTGAAAGTAAACATTAATGCAGTTAAAACTCTAAAGCATTTGCACGTATAGTATTTATCCAAGAACTTAAAACATCAATTTATGTCAATATGAATTTTTTGTCACATAAAATGTATAGTTCGAAATTGCTGTTATTTCACAAAACATTAAGATATTACTGGTAATTTTGAATTGCTTCTGCAACTGTTCTGACAATTAGGCTATATATAAAAGAATTTATCAAGATCGTAATACTCGACCTCAATTTCCAGTTATCAACAAGTACCCTGAGCAAGTGTAGGTTCTCCTACATAGAGCAGGGTAACCCTGTGACAATGGAGGAGTACACAATGAGGTCAACGGAGGACGTCCCCGGGTACCAGTCAGACGTGGAAACGTGTATACAGGGGCTACAAAAGGTAAAGTTATACAGGGGCTACAAAAGGTTAAGTTATACAGGGGCTACAAAAGGTAAGGTTATACAGGGGCTACAAAAGGTAAAAGTTATACAGGGGCTACAAAAGGTAAGGTTATACAGGGGCTATAAAAGGTCAAGTTATACAGGGGCTACAAAAGGTTAAGTTATACAGGGGCTACAAAAGGTAAAGTTATACAGGGGCTACAAAAAGTAAGGTTATACAGGGGCTACAAAAGGTCAAGTTATACAGGGGCTACAAAAGGTCAAGTTATACAGGGGCTACAAAAGGTCAAGTTATAAAGGGGCTACAAAAGGTCAAGTTATACAGGGGCTACAAAAGGTCAAGTTATAAAGGGGCTACAAAGGGTAAAGTTTCCAGCAGATTTTTGTGTAGAATTAAAACATAGAATCAAGATTGAAAACCGGCTAACATGGTCTCTGATTTGCTGAGACAGTAACATTTATAAGTTGAGTTGTTATGCAAAAGTTTTAAAATTTCAATGTTCAAGCTGGGTATATTGGTATGCCTGTGGTTAACAGTTCTAGTTCTCACATGGGAAAGCTTTCAACAGTGAGGAGCTGAAGGTAGGGGAAGGATATTATTCTCCCTTCATCATTGACGACTTCATATAATTGTTGACTTCATGTAATTCGTTGTCTATCCTATTAGACATGCTATATCATTTCTAACACCAGATATATTGTAACTTGTATTCAGTACTAAATATTGTTAACCCTTTATTTTGTCTGTGTAGGAATCTCATGACAAGTTCCGTGGCTGGGTTTCCTCATCCTGTAGTCATAGTGTAGATGTGTCCTACAAGAAGGTCGCGGACGGTCATCCGCTGCGACTTTGGAAGTTCCAAGTGGAGGTGGAAGCTCCACCAGATGTCGTTCTGGATAAGCTTAAGAATGAGAGGTATGGATCGCTAATAATGGGCAGCTACTCTAGTGTCATATCTAGGGTTTCAGAGAATTTCTTATAACTTGAAACTGCTCAGAATTTTGCAGGTTATGTTCAAACAAGAAATACTTTGTAACCTTATGATTTAGATATTAAGTAAAAGGCAAAGAATTATTATTACAGAGTAAAAAAGTAACAAAAATTCAAGAAAAAATATATATTTGATGATTTGTTATGCTTTTGATTTAAAGTGTTGTTGGAATGAATGCTATTTGAGTTTTAACCGGAATGCTATTTTGTATTCTCAGACAACAGTGGGACGAAGATCTACTGAAGTGGCGCTGTATAGAGAAACTTGACCAACAGACTGATGTGTTCCAGTACTCTCGTAATTCCATGCCACCACACCCCAGCCGTGACTTTGTCGTCCTCAGGTCAGTTATCTCCCCTAAGTTAATCGACAGAAATGTTGTTTCCATTTAGATTTCTATGTAAATGTTTGATGATACTTCCCAATGATATCCTTGATGAATTTTAATAGTATTTTAAAGACTATAATGGAAACAAATAAATACTGAAAAGAAAGACTTTGACATTACAATTTATAAATACCCATAAATGAATTAATTTTGATATGACAGGTCTTGGAGGACAGACCTTCCAAAAGGCGCATGTTGCATGGTGTCTTTTTCCGTGGAGCACCCTAAAGCAGAGCTGCTCGGAGGCGTACGGTCAGTTGAGCTGGCTTCACACTTCCTGATTGAGCCATGTGGCACTGGCAAGTCGCGAATAACGCACATCACCAGGGCTGACCTCAGGTACATAGCCTACAGAATCTTACTTCCTGTTGTAGTATCATTTCAACTGTAATGAAATGTGGGGGCTTTGATGTTTGGAATAACTTTCATCTATAAAGCAAATGAAAAAGTAGTAACCTCATTTGACAAAATAGTTGTATAAAACACCTTACCTTCAAATTCAATAGTTCATTTTATTTGATTTTTTAAAAACCATAAATGTCTTTAAGATGCTGCAGTATTTGAACTTTTTATGTAAAGATAAATCTTTCACCAGGAGGTTTTGACTTCTTTATAGCATGTTCTACATTAGCCTTAAACTGTGTTCTTATTTGACAGAGGGCGAACGTCTGAGTGGTACAAGAGGTCTTTTGGTCACATCACCAGTGGAATGTTAGAGAGAATCAGAGACTCTTTTAAACAGACCTTAGAAGGACCAGACCGTGAGTCAACAGTGTAGCAAGGTTACCACGGAAACAAGTCACATGACCTGTGATGCATTTGACCAAATGGTGATGGACAAGAAGTGATTGCCATGGTGAATTATATACCACAGTAATGCCAACAACACTTGAGTTATCATTTCTATGGAGAATTATTTAACACATTTCTGTTGAGGGGTTTCAAGCTTTTGTCTGATGCTTCAAACTGCAGTCGACCTCTATCAAAAGGATGCTCAGTGACAAACCTCCAATGAAAAGATGTGAATCTCAAAATTGATTTAATTAGTGCTTATCTGGAATCGTCATAGAGAGAGGGAAAAGACAGGTTCTTTGTGAAGGAAACAAAGCATGTTATCAATTCTGTAGTTACATTGAATGTTCACTCTAAATTTGTTGGCTTTGGAGGTGCTGGCACAAGAATTGCCTCAAGTGAAAACAATGTGTACTATTTAAATTTAATCACTTTTTTGTGGTTGTTATGGTAACAGACTGACCATATGACTTGACTAGGGACGAGTCAGAAAGCAGGTGAAACTCTGATAATCCTCATTTGTTATATAATGATATTTTAAGTCATTGCATTTATGATATTAGATCACAGAGTTATCTGTGCTGTTATTGTGTGGCAGATATAAACAGGTATCTGAAGTTGTTAAAAGTTTGTATATGGGGATGATGTTATTGTTGACAGTTAACAGGTCATCTATTCAGAATTAATAAACACAGAATTCTAAATTCTTTAAGCTGACCAAGAATTTTAAATATAATCGGCGATTTTTAAGACATGATGTCATTTTGTTGAAAAAATAGCAGTTTATTGTAATCAAATTATAACATACCAAGTGGATAAAGTATTAACACAGTTATACATATGAAGGAAGAAACAAAACACAGAAATTTTAAGGTAATAAAGAGGGCAGTGCAGGATTCAATATGATGGAGGTGTATATAAACCGGCTAAGTTATCCCTGGAATATCAAAAAGCTTTTTTTATATATATGATTGTTGTTCATCTACAAAAGTGTACGGTAGTTTTGATTGTACGTTTAGCTATAGACCAAAGAAAACATCTAAATACTGCTCCGGTGTAGCAACAGTGAACTAACCTTATTTTGAATGTGAATGCCAAATAACTTAACTTCTGCTGCTCATCAATCTGCAATGTGACCCATTATTATTATTTATTACACCATGTGTATGTTTTATCAAAAGAACAAATTGACTGCTTGGTTACCTAAATTAGAGGTTAATGCCTCATGTTAATTATGTAAGTAATCTTCACTTAAGATTATTCAAAACAAAGTCATAGATTATTCAAAGCAGGGTCGTTGTGTAGTAAATATATGTCCCTACAATTCCAGAGCTAGTTTGTTTGGTATGTTATCTAAATGTACAATCAAATTCACTGGAAAGAAGATCTACAAATATTATGCGAGATCCATTATCTTAATATTGTCATGTGTCACTTTCTCTTTTTCCATTTTTCATAAATATACTTTTCAAGAAATGTGTATTAGATTTTATTCAATAATTGTTGAAAACATCTTTTTTTTCTATTGTATATTGTGTTAAATTGGAGCTCAGAAGAATTTGCATTTAATGTGATAAAAGAGATGGACTTTGAAGCATACTAGTAACCAGATAAGCATTCTTATGATAGTACTTAATAGCTGAAATGATCTGCATTATCATCCTGTCACCCCTGACAAGATTCTATTGGTACAATCCTAGTAGGAAATTCCATTGGCTCTCTCAGGGGTGAGATATAACACATACTCAGATCTCTTGGGATCAGATATTGGAAAGGAAAGAGATATATGAATGGTTTGAAAAAGGGCAAAGTGATATTTTTTCCATGTTTTTCCCTGATATAGAGATTTTCTTTTTAGAAAAGCTACATTTTTATTTTTTGTTTTGTAGAAAGTTGTAGCATTTCATTAATTTATTTTCAGTGTAATGAAAACCTCAGGTTGAAATTGAAAATGGCAAATGCTTGGGGTACAAGTTTCCTTGACCAGCAAAAATATTTGATGATATTGTTCCCAGGCTGATGTAAACAGATTGATTTGGGTTAGGATGTCCTCTTTGATATCAGCAGAATATTTGAAGAAGTATTGATTTATAGTTTAGAATTGAAACATGTTCCTAGTACGTAAGAGAGTCCCTTAACTTGCCATTAAACTTATTCTTCACAGAAAATGGTTATTTGCAATAGAAGATGTTGGTTTATTCAACAACAGGTTTGCTCACTGCCAAATTTAGAAAATTATCTTGAAAATATTCACACATTTATTGTTATTAGATATGTTAGTAGTATAAACTCTTAGAGAGCAAGGGAGATAACTATGGTAAAGGTAGATAACTCTGACGAAAGAGATTATGGTCTTGGTCAAAGATAGTAATATAACCCATACAGTTGAATTTTATTCAGTCAAAAGGGCTGGGACCATGACTAAATCTTAAACGAGATATTCAAAATATTGTTTAAAGATACATTATTTTGTGTGCTTGTTGGGGGACCAAGAAATAAGTTTTGAGGGATGATTCAACAATTTAATGGTTTGACAGTATGCATGTTAGGGATATACAGACAATGTTAGAGATCTTAACTCGAGCAATATAGTGCTGGGTTTGAGTGACGAGGTGGAATTAGCATTACTAGTTAGACTTTTTTTATTTTCAGTTCAGCAGCTCAGATTTCCTCTTTGTGGAGATTTGTTTTTCCTTTAAACTTTGGTGCTAGTCACAATTTGTTTGTATATCTGTGTATTGTGGTATAGTGTCGGAGCGTTGTGCAAAATTCTTAGTCCCAGTTCTTGTTTGTCTTGTGCTGTACTTCCTATTTCAGGCAACTGCCTGTAAAAATATTCTTCAGTCATTTTTAGGCAGTTGATATTTAGAGACGAAATGCTCTTCTGGAAATCATACAAAAAACAGATGTTTCAAATCACAGAAATTAATAGATCTGCTGTTTAAACACTTTTTTTTTTTTTTTTTTTTTAAATGTTTAGAAGTGTTCTTGAGCAACTTTTTGGGGAAACTTTCATTCGTAAAATTTGAAAGAAGGAAAAAGCAAGTTATGAAAAGCAATTTGAAAAAAAATCAAGTAAAGAAACTGTCTTCTATTCTTATCAGTGTATGATTTAATCTCGTTTTTTCTATTACAGTTATAAGAAGTGATGTATGTGTATACCATGTGATATTCCTTGTACAGATCCTGAGGTGAACTGACATTTTATCAAGTTGCACTGATATCGAAAGGTGCCAACTACAGAGAGATGTAAAACTCTAGTGTGTAATCCAAAGCCTTTTGTCAACCGTAGCTAGTGCCAATATCTGATCTAGGCCACAACCAAATCTCTCACTCTTATAGAGTTTACTGACAGAACAACATCAGCAGTACATGTAATACAAATTTGCATGCTAACATT
>JAULCA010327904.1:0-12574 GCA_032360845.1 Crassadoma gigantea
ATCTATCTTAATACAAGGTGGTACACTGTGCTGGTGGATTTCTTAGTCCAAGCAGTTAGCCGTATCCTTGGTAACCATAGCTGGGTTTTTTTTCATTGGCACATTGCATAATATACACACTTTACCAATAATATGATTTGAAATTAATCAAAAATTATTTAATCTTTGAACTTTTTATAATAACGATTTTTTACTCATTTTCAACCTGTATAAATAGTAGTTGAAACTATTGTTTGAAAAATTCCATCCAATACCTCCTGAGAATAGAGATACTTACGACCATTTGTTTGCTAGCATCAAAATGAAACATGCACAATTTGAGACCCTATACAAACTACCTTACGAACTTTGATAAAGATCTATTCAGTAGATCTTGCAAAATATGACTGACAAAATTCAAGATGTCTGTGTGGTGGTCATCGTGTTTTCCAGTCAGTCTCAAAATGTAACTTGCACAATGAGAGACAATTGAAAACCTTCCAGTAAGAGTTGAGAAAGATCACTTAGTTATTTCTTAAAATAGCATTTAACAAGCTCTTATTAGAAAACTTCGAGATGGCTTGTCGGTTTTCATCACTTTTTATCAAAAATTGACTAAACATAACTAAGGACCATGGTTAACACTTAAGTGAATTATGGGGTAATCCCGCAGTACTTTCAAAGGAATAGTACTACAAAGTTATAAGGACGGGGGAATGACGGTCGGAGGACCATACGCAGTCGAAGGACGATTTCAGTTGACCATCAACTGATGCTGGTGGGCTAATTAAATCTACTTATCGTAAAAAGTAAAACGTTTGATCGTTTGATATCCACATTTTAAAATAAAGAATGTAAGGTATAAAGGAATGAACCCTACAATTTGAATAGATACAATAGTTTAACAGTTAGATGTGTGTAATGTTTTGGTGAAAATACAAGTCTGTTTGACCCACACTAAGTCTCTATTAGTTACAGAGACATTGATTATGTAATGTAATGAAACAAAAATGCTCCCGTGGATGGAAAGAATTGTCGGTCCAACGGAAAAAAACAGTAGGCAAAGAGGAAAATAGGATAAACGAAAAGAAAGTGATTTCTCATTCAATCCCAAAAATGATTGAATAAATAAGTTTAATTTTTAAGCGATTACGCATGATGGTTTTCAACTTCACGCTTCAACATCTAGTGATTCTACATTTATATATCTGTATCGAAGGACAACACACCCGTATAATGCAGTGTACTTTATTTTTGGCACATCATTTGCTTGTGTGACATACAGCTCTCACAGCTGACTGAGACGCGGTCAACTTGATTAAGCATTTCCGTTTATAGTTGTATATACCTACCTGCCACGAGAAATGTCAGGAAATTGTCCAATAATACTTCGTCTGTCATTTTTGATGAATGTTTTTCTGTAAAAATAAATCAATATATATACTTATTTCTGTTCTTTTCAAAGGTTTAATAATTATTGTAATATGCAGTAAGTCTGCTCTGGCTTTAACATTTACACGGAAACATTTAAAATTCTGTTGTTATATCATTACTTAATCATATACCGGACTTATTTGCAACAATTAAGGTTAAGCAATTTTTTCGCGAAAAACAACAGATTGTAAGACATTAAGAATAGTTGACGTTGGTGAAATAAGAATACTTATTATAATAAATCATAAAGTATATTTATAATATATAAGATCTTAAATGAGTTTTCATTTCATATGAAATTTTATGAAACGAGTCTTAGGAGTTTATATTTTTGCGAGCCTTAGCGAGCAAAAACTAAAACTTCGAGACGAGTTTCATAAAATCTCTAATGAAATTAAAACAGATTTAAGATCCTTTTTATCACATAACTCAGAAAACTTACAGTTTTATAGGTTTTAAAGAAAAAATCAAAGGGGCCTACTCAAACGGAGACAGACATTTTGTTACCATTCACAATTGATGAAGTCAAGTCATTGCCCATATCACAATTTGATTTCTGACTGGCATAGCCAATAAAAACGCTTCGGGGGTATTAAACACTAGTGACATATATAAAAAAATTACACTGGTGAATTCACTGGATAACAGGCGGATTATGTGATGAAATTATTTATTTTATCAATTATTTTAAAGGAAGACTGTGGTCATCTCTTTGTTCCTTATTCAAATAAACTAGCTAGTCAGTTCGTTGTTACTAATCGAAAAAAAAACTAAAACACTGCCACTCGCCTCATCGTTTTATTGACAGTTACCTAACCTTGAATTTAGACATTTTTAATGCAAGTTTAAATATCACAGTGTACCACCATGCCAAATTTGACAAAAATTGGTCTTTGCGATTTTGAGATTAGGACAGTTATTCCCCCTCCTTTCATTGATGCTTATAGATAAAGTCAATAGACAAAGCAATATATAATATACTGGAAAGGGCTTTGATAGACAATGATTGAGCCCAATCATTCTGTATATGTAATACAATATAATATATTTGTATTAAATTGAATATTTACTGGAGAAGTACCTTTTAGTTCCATTATGTACTCCAAGAGATCGTGGGGAACATAGTCGTCGTTTCGTTTTGCTACATTTCTGTCAGTCATCATTTGTTTGGCGCTTTGTCTGATATATTCGATAGCTTCTCGAACACCCTTGCGAAATCTCCATTTGAACGGATTTATCTGAGAATAATAAACACAAAATATCTCAAATTGAATGGTAAATTATGCTCGCAAAGCTACGTGTTTTAAAACATTTACATCCATTTGATTTAAAGTCAGGTAATTTCCATAATGGACACCATGTTACTGTTACTTCTTATTGACAACTGACAAAGATGACGTTTTTTGGTGAGGAAAGTATACCAGTCAATTTATGCAGCATTGGTATAAATTCGAATGCTATTATTTAAACAAAACAGAGCCATTCAAAACACGTGCGGGGTTTAAGATTTTAACCACATTATGAGAAAGAAGAAATGATATCTTAAAGATACAGGATATTGTAGTGTTTAAACACAACAAGTAAACGTTACGAACCACAAAAGTGCTAGGAATACTATAACACAACAAATTTTATTGCTTCAAATGAATATGTTAAAGTCTTAACTCACAAGACCATTCGGGAACTCAAAGCCGAAGCGATAAGATAATAATAAAGGATGCGATGCAAGACTCGAACCGAAATCAACCATTCATAAAACACGATATGTTATGTTTATAAGACCTATACGTACAGCTAACAAAGGGGTTGACAAAAGATTCGCAAATCCTATTAAAGCTGTCTTCATTGACGTGAGGAAAGGATGATCCTCATCAGTAAGTGGTCCCAGGTCTTCACTGAATGCTACCTGGAAAAGGAACCATACATGTATATGTTTATTTGTGGATTGTGAAATAGAACTTGACATGACTCGTGTAATCAATTCTTTCTCGTTTTAAATATACTTAAATATAATTATGTGACAATTTTGACCGATATTCCAGATAAGCATACTTTCTTTTTAATAGAAGCAGAATAATTCAACCTGCACAGAATTTTCCTAAACCGAACCTTGTTTTTGAAATAGGCATAAATCCTCATGATTACATCCCTTTAACGCAAAACCACATTGGAATTTTCTTCAATATTAAATTGCAAAATATCATTTGTTATTTTTTTTATTTATTTGACATTAATACATGCATGCACATTCCTGAATTATTTTCCAAAACCTTTCCACATATAAGATACTATTCGGAAAATAAAAACAGGTCGACCTGTTATATTATCATTATTATTCTTATTGGTTCAGATGGATGCCCACAGTGTGTTCTAATGTGGGAGGAAACAGAAGTACTCGGAGAAAACCAACATGGTCAGCCAGGTGTCTTAATACCTTTTCATTTCCGATTATGGAATCAAACTCCGACCGTTCTGGGGAGAGGATAGTGCACTATCCACTAGGAAAACCAAGCACCAACACGAAACGCACGTATATTTATTAATTCTTATTTATCCAACACATACCTTGTATTACAAGTGTTAATTTACCTGTCTCCCACACAAACGTTTTATAGAAAAATAGTAGTATATCTTTACTTTAACAAATTTTACATAATCGATGGTCGCGTCCAATCTTAAGCAAATCTTATTTGTTTACAAAGATGATTATGTAGCCGACTACTCTACAACTGTTGTACATCGAATTATAATATACACTACTCCCAGACTAACCTTATACAACAGATGCATCGTCAGTTTGTTAAACGTATCCAACATGTGTATCTCTGTCTTGCCGTCCGCTTTGGTTTCCAAGTACTCAGCGTAGCGATCAGCAAACTCGTTAAATTCAGATGCAAATTTTCCAATGTAACTGATAGAGATAAAACAAATGAATAATAATCTTTTTCCATGTAAAAGATGGGTTTGAACTGTATATCATTCATTTTTATGATAATTCATAAAAGTACAACATCACTTAATTACATTCTAGTTAGAAAATATTGGAATTCAATAGAATGAAAACCACAGCACGGCGTCTCAAATGTGGTTGTAATAGTTCATTTTTTTATACCTTTTGCTGTCAGTAATTTCTTCAATCGAATAAGGCTCTCTTTGCAAAAGGCTAACTGTTACTGTAATCAGTTTTTAATTTGAAGGAAACAGCAAAAGCTAACATATTTACTTCAAATGATTCAGTCACATGAAGTTATTCTTTCATTTTATCTTCTATACTTTTTACTTTCACAAAATCGTATAAATTGAGAACCAGGTAGTGTAGTTCAAGCTGGGTACAACCAAAAGGTGACTGATAAATATTATTTTCATTTCGTTTAATCGAATTAATATTTCGCTATAATAAATCTAAATTTTTCTTTATCGAAATATAATTTCGTGGTAACGAATGCTAATTTTATTTATTAAAATAATGTTTCGTGGTAACAAATACGTTTTCATCAAATGATATTAAAAAAGTGGGATACATGTCAGTTAACAGAGTCCTTACTTATCGCCGCTTTCTTAATTGATAATTAAGATACAAAGAAGTAGAAATGCTAATTAGAATAAATTTATATAGGACAAAACCAGGAAACACTCTCCCTTTTTACTGCAGGAGATTGTAACTCGATTTGGTTTAATGCATAATTATGTGCCTGTTGTTTTTCAGTGTATAACCAAATGCTTTCATTTTTATTTCTGTATATATCAGACCACAATTGTTGCGAATTGTCTTAGTTTTGAAAAAATATCTTACCTTGGTTTGAACCATTGCTGAAGATGCATTCGATGCAAAACCCAGATTTTACTATTGAGCTCCGTTTCAATTCCTTTTCCCAAAAATCTAAAACAGTGAAATCGAGTACTGTGTAGTTGATATCAAAACTCAGTTCTTCAGTATTATTATCCTATCATAATTAAGATAATGATATTAGGAATCAACGAATTTGCCAAATTTAATTCAACAATTTTGAACTATTGAATTCTTTTTATATACTAAAAGAATCACGCTGCGTGAGACATAGATATACATATTGTTTACCTTGCACCAAATACGTTGGTCAATCTTGAATATATCTGTTTCGATTTTGGATGATTTCCAGTAACAAGAACATCCTAAAACAAAACCAGTTTCTTGTTATTACACGAGAAACACGATGTTTCATCAAACAAAACAAATACTTAATGAAATGAGGGAAACGTTATACTTATCATTAATATAAATTTCTTCGTTAACTAGTCCCCATTATATCATACAAGTCAGAGCTAAGATATTTCGCCATGTCTTAAATGTATCTTTTGTACAACAGTGTAAAGTTATGTGGTTATTACGGCAAATTAATTGTCAAGGTTGCAGTTATAGTGCACGATGGTTTGGAGATATACTTTGCCACCACATCTGGTAACCATTTTCGTAGGTACTGTACCTGCGTAAGAAAAAAATCTAAATTATACTTCACGCATAAGATAATGTACAATGTAGCATGCACGATTTCACCAAACTACAGTTTTGTATCTATCTAACAGACAACAACTTATTCTGGATCAGGTCATCGATGACTTTTTCACATCGAGCTACATCACATTGAATTCCAAGACAAAGATAACAAACATGTTGTTAACCTTGACAAATACATGCCCCGCGTAAGGCAATGTTGATGCATTAGCTTTCTGGATGGTAATTGGGCAGTTGATCTAATAAAATAAGAAAAGCAACTATTCGGAAATAATTTGTGATAATTTTGATTTTGTAGAGGATCCTTTCCGAATGTTGTTTGGTGGTAACATAACTTAATATGAGCATCTGGTTCATGTGTTTTTTAGGCAGTGATACGTTCTATTTGTTTTGTATAAAAAAATAATCTAATAAGATTTACCTTTATACATTCTGGATCTAAAACGAAGACAATAACGTGATGCCACATACAGAGACGGAAAACCGGTCCATGGGTTTTGGAACTGAATTTAATTGTATAGTTTTAGAATTGTCGTTGTCAGACCAATTCTTGAATGATATTGATGAAATGTTAGTCAATAATATATTTATATCAAATAGCCAAATTTAAAACAATAAATATAATAATAGTGAGTAGCATGATATATCAAGATTTTTAAAGCAGATTTAGGGGATATCTGTCCCTAAACATGCATCAACCACATCAACAATCAGATTCACATATTAATTAAAACACTCACTTAATTTCATCTTGTAGGAAGTATTCTTAATTTAATAGTATGCCATTATTTCTTGTTTATGATATGCAGATAACATATTGTTCATTACTTATATTATTGTTTTTACTTTACTCACATTTCTATTAGATAGTCATCCATAATACCACCAGCAGCAGTCACCTTTTCAATCGATTTCATGTGTCCACTCCAGAAGCTTTAAAAGATATATATGTTCTTCAATATTTACTTCAATCCTTAAATTTAAGAGTTGTTTTTAAAGAATTGATTTAAAGGACCTTGTTTATATGGTGGAAAGTGTAAATATGATGGTGAGAACATTAGTTTTTATAAATTTTGTGTAGATAAAATGATTTTTTGGTAGTATATTTGAACCTATAAGCTGTAAATATCATCAACAAAACTAAATATGATCGTTTCTGATAGAATATATCTTATTGAAGAAAAAATGCTTACTCGACGCTTTTTTGTTAATAGTTTGAATACAAATGGAATTGATTTTGTAAGTGGGAGGTCATTGACGAATTAACAAACCACATACGTGCTTTTTAATCAAGCAGTTTGACCATAGTTGTCCTATAACACGTTTCTTCTATTAAGTTAAACTTTTCAGGAAGTAAAGAAACAGACAATGAATCTAGCAAATTAATGGGAACATAAGTTTTTATCATAACTCTTTGGATCCGTGTCCTGGCGACCAATTAAAAACACTGGAACTGTTATTTTTGCTGTTTCGTACTCACAGTGATTTTCTTTACGGCTTTAAGATAACCTCCCTTGACTGATCTCATCTTACTGATTTTCAGGAATGATAAAAAATCAAGTTCTTGGCACATGCAACAATAATTCCTTTGTTCGATCGCTTTTATACACGAAAGGGCAAAGAAAATGAAGGGACGGATATACATGTAGCAAAGCACAAAATAATTTTCACTTCGTTGCATTTCTTTTCTTCGAGTTTCCTTTCTGTGACTACATGTACTTAAGAGACGACGGAAAGCTATAACGCTATTTCCTCCACGGACAGGAGAAGGGTAGCTAGGTGTATTGTCACTGTTTGCCCGATGGCTTATAAACTATGACCTTATAAATGTAAGCGCAGAAGCGTGGTGGATATCCCATATTTAGTATATTATACTTTGGCAGAGGGGAAAAGCCTGGAAGCCGCTGATATATTAAAAGTTAAATAGAAAATATGCATTTTTACAAAAAAAATTGGGAATTATTTCAAACCTGGATAAAATGAAAGTTTAAAGTAGATGGATTATGTGACTTCACATACTACCTTACCAATTTTTTTCCTTTATCTAGCAATTGATAACCTTACTTTGGCCTGATAAAACTGATTAACATCATTGTAAACCAGAGGCTCAAACTATGGTTCCGATCAAAGACCTAAACTTTACATCATGCATAATATCCGTATAATGTGCATCAAAAAGTTCAGACCTATGAACAAAATGTCCTCAAAACTATCCCCTTACCACGGCGGCCATTTTGGATGGGCAGTGGCCTATTGAAAAGCGGAATGTTTATAAGGTCCTTCGTGAATCATAAATACTACGTATCAACAGAGAGCAGCACCTTGGTCAAAAGCTAAATTAGGGTCAAGTCCTATGTTCTAGTAAAAGCATGTACATGTAGATTGTTGCAAGGTAGATAGTGAATTCAGGCTTGTCCATTCACAAATAGGTAATCAGCCATACGGTTTAATTACAAATATAACTTCTGATAGGGGGGTTACTTTTAATAGCTACACGTAGCCCATTACATATGTTCAATCAGTGGTTCATGCTCATGACTAGTTAATGAACCATGGTTTGATAAATGTACTCGAGGATAATTTTTATAGTGAGTCAAGAGTTGAGATTTAGAAGTCGAGGTTCGGGAATGTAAGTCTCTTAAGAGAGGCCAGGGAAGGCCTAGGCCGAAGGAGCCATGGATGGCCCTTGTGTAGGAACTAAAGCTTAAGACAAGTTCACTCTGCGACATTACATACTGCACTATTTTATTTTTCTATCAGCTGTCAATACCATTGCCCACCATTATAATTTAGGTCTGACAAAACTGATAAACCTCAAAATAAACCGGAGGTTGAACATATAGTAACATGTGATATCCGCATGATATGTAGGTAAGCAACACTATATGACAGATTTACACGGTATTATTATAATGGTGGTGGGCATGGGGGGTCGTTACAGAAGTCGTCGAAATCTACCCCGCCGTCCTAAACAATGCCATTTCACTCTACTGCTCCTTATGGCATCGGTCAATACCTTTTTCGACCAAATACAGGCCGCGTGCCATCTTGGATATGCTGTTGTTTATAATATGCCTATAATAAGGTTACTGATAAATGATACAGAAACACCAATAAATTGTAAGTATTACGTATCAATAGAAAACAGTACTTGACTCAGACAAACAATTTGGGTCAAATGATGTAAACCGTGCCTTGAATAATATGTAGACTGTTGCAGGGGTAGGTAGTCCAGGCAGGCACACTTATTGACAAGTAAGTGACTAGTCCCAGGGTTAAACTTACGAGATTACTATGGAAATGAGACAGTAATACGGAAAACAACAAATGTTAGTTTCGATAAGGGGGGAGTTATTCTTAATAGCTACATGTGCCTAATTATATATCTTTAAAAGGCAGTACATGCTCATAAAAGCACCATTGTTTGATCTCTGACCATCGCAGCCACAATGTGAAGTAAAATTGGCAATAAATCTACATTTTTATTCAGCACATTATATAACATGCTTTAACAAATGTGTCTGACACATCTAGGCTTGCACACAAATATTCATGCCAAATTTCATCTTAGTTTGCATTGTAGAGTTTTTAACGCTGCGAGGACAAATTCATGGCGGTGAGAAACAAGAGGCCAATGACCCTGTACCTCCCGGAACAGGTTTGACTGTGATTTTCCTGACAAGCAAAATTGTTTTAGTCTTAGATCAATGTTGTCACAACTATTGTGGAACAAGTAAAATCTTCGAACGGCTCAGGTTAAAGATTAACATTTCGTTTATGTTCTGGCATTAATTTATGATCATCTATGATCATGTCATCTAGAGTATCGGGCCAACCACTACTGTGTCATTGATTTAATTTGGTGTAGTTTTGATTTTGTGTAGTGATGTAATAAGCTGCAGGTATTTAAAATATTTCTGGCTATGCGATTTTAGGTACCGTACATGGTCGTGAGTTCGAGGCCCGTGTAGGGCACGAGTCATCAACATCTAATCATTAACACAAACACTATGTGTTGTTTACCCTTTGGTGTTACCATATTAACAGTTACTAAATAATTGAACTGACGTGACCGCAACCTAAGATCACATGCTATCTAATTCCCACACAGAGCACCGTTTGATTGACCCGTACTTGATACCACAACAACTAATAGTTAGGTCCTGTATCATGTACATTGTATATATTATCATGTATTGTAGTAATAATCCAAGACATTCTATCACATCACATACATAAAACATTAAACAGTTACCAACATAAATTTAGTAGGTTATCGTGGAGTATTGTATGTTTTTATATATGTATATAGTTTATACAGGCAGGTGACAGATAACGGGGCCAAAAATACCGTTGAATCAATTCACACACGGAAACTGACACAATTAATGAGATACAGATCTTGACTCCACTGTCGAGTGTGTGTGACCCGAGAGGTCATTAAAACAGGAGACCTGTTCCTCTGTGGGATACCCCGTCTGTGAGCCCCTAAGAGCAATACGTTATCCACAGTGTAGAGTAGCGTCTATTTATAGTAACATGAATAAAAGGTTTCCCTAATTACTCGCTAATAAATTGAGTTAATGTTATCACAATCTTTTCAAATCGAGCTTAGCATCATATGTTTCGATGCAATTTATCAATTGTTTCCTGTATGTACTACAAAAGCTGAAACCGTTGACGAATCGCAAACTTTGCCAAAAAAATGCGACCCATGACTGTACCTTCCTCAGACTACGTCCAGGGAGGGAGAAGGCGAAGAAACAGATTATTAAAAAGTAGGTTGGAATGATTGAGGACTCTAACAAGTATCATGTAGAAACCGTGATGTAAATAAGGTGTGTAACTTATATAACATACTTTCTTAAATTAAAAAAGCCCATGTTTGTGATGTCTTTAAAGCAGTGTTTATTCAGCATATATATATATATATATATATATATATTTACCTGTTCCTGGGGGGCCCGGGTAGATGATCATACTTTTGATGTTGTCGATGAATATGCCATGCTACAGAAACGAGTATACAAAGACACACAGCGACTAAAATCCCAAATATTTCCACCAAGAGCAAACACATCTTGACCACTCACACTCTTGATGATAGTAGATAAAGCAAGGACACAGGCACAAATGATATCAGGTCCCTGAAATAAAGCAAGGACACAGGCACAAATGATATCAGGTCCCTGAAATAACGTCATATGCGCGATCCTTGATACTTGTATTTTTATGTTATAGAACCACTTGAATGCCTAATCAGTTATGATTTATACGTATATATACACTATAAACTAAGAGCCCTGGACATCGGAAATGTAGGTGCCCTTAAAGGAGGAGCTGCCCTATAAATAGCGCGAGATCTCACGAGATCTCCATAATGAGTGTGGCAATTTCAAAATTATGCAGGCTCCTGCTTCAGCATAAAAATCTCAGGCTAACAGTAGATTTATCAATTAGTTGGTAATAAAATTTGGCACATACATTCATCTTAATGGTAGTCATATATAGAATGAAAATCAAAACATTTACTGTTCTAAGTCATTCATAATATAGAGAAATATATTTGAATTTCAGCTCTGTATTCTATTCAACAGTTTTGATTGACAGGGTCAAAGGTAATGTTTACATGCAAGAAAGCAGGAAATCAAAGCATGGCTTACCTTTTGAGGAGAATGATTGTACAAGGTGTTTTAACATTATGTATCCAAACACCGTGAGAGCCAAATAAAATGTTGTTTTTATGTAGTACCAGTTATGACCTAAATATTGTTCATATGGCAGATTTGGGTATAAAGTTCTGACTTTTTCAATAACACAAGATGGCATTAATTCTCTCAATGATCCTATCCAAACAACCGCTTCATCATTGTCTGATTGTTTGTGTAATGCTTATGTTTTTCTTTCTAAATATCGAGGATCCTTCCACACACCGCGATCAGATAACTTTTCCCAGAACTTATTGTATTTAGATTTCCTAACTAAATTGTTTCCCTCTCTGGCACACTAACCCTGCCTAGCCAAGACTGATTAGTGTATGTGACACAAATAGGTAGCATAGGCAGTGTGAACATTCCTCTGGATGCCTACACAGGTGGTTATCTTCAGCAGTATTACTGTTATCATCATCACCACCACTACACTCGTTTGTTTCCATACATCTCTGTTGTCCTGGCTCTATATTCGGTGTTATCTCTCCAATTTGCTGACTTGTTTCTGTTGATTCACTGATTATATCCAAATCCCATTCCCAATGTGTGAAAAATGCATTGATGGCCTCCTTTTGTTCCTGTGTTACTCTGATTGTCAAAATTAAATGGTTATTTTCCACATTACTAGCCATAATCACTTTCTTATAGTCACTGATTAATTCCAGCACTGTAACAAAAAAGACTCCAGAGCGAAATGATCGGGTCAAGGGTTGGTGTGACAGATGAGTTTTATGCTGTACCTTGTAAGAACAATGTAAGGGTCATTAAGGGGAATTTTAACTTATTTCATATTTGTGATTATCATAATAGACACAACATGAAAATGGGACTTTTCTGAAATTAAATGAAGAATCGAAATTATCAGTTCTCTGGGAATTATTAACAACAATAATCATATTGAAAATTATCTGTCTGTCCCCTACCCATATACAGGGCACCAGGAATTCTTTGTTTTTGG
>JAULCA010328237.1:0-12572 GCA_032360845.1 Crassadoma gigantea
TGCAATATTACAGGGGTTATTTAGTGTATAAAAATATCACCCATGGCCACCGTGCGCTACTGTACACTGCTACCTTAGTTGACTCCATTTCCGAGATATTGGGATTTATCTGAAAAACACACCTTTGGCTAAGCGGTGATTGCCTTGATATTGATAGCCCACATCTGTGACATCACAAGTTCAATGCTGTCTAAACAGCCCTTTCGGTATATACTAGAAAGCTCCGATCGCGCGTTCGATGTGTAAGTTTTTAGCTTTACTTATATGATACATTCCATCGTCACTTACTTGTGTAGATGATATTTAAAGACTACACACATATAAATGATTTTTGATTTTTTTTAATGATAAAATTGAATTCCTGAGGAGGGAAACGGTGTGTTGGATCAGAGACCTATATATTAATGAATTATGAATAGATTTTTTTACATAATTGGTTAATCTTTTGACAATAAACAATATTCTTTTGATTATTAGCTTGATCTTTAGAAAATTTTATGAACACCTATATACAACACAAAACAATTGATTACAAATTGAGTCAAATTAATGTATAAGGCGCAACATACCCATTTCTTTAGATATACGATCATACCTGCCAACCCCGGATATACTGAAAGAAGGTGATGACCCTCTTTTATGAAATAAAAAAGAGGGTCATAGTGTGTGACATCTTTTTTTCGCAACAAACATAAGAGAAAAAAAAAAGAAATTAAATCATAACTTTGATATTTTAATGATGTAAAAGATACATTCTATATTCATTGAACTGTTCTTAAAGTCGATCTGGCTGATCCACATCCAAAATACCACATTCAAAGCTGAAAAAATAAAAAGATTTGTCACCAACACAACTCATTATTAGCTCATATGCCGTCAACTTTTCCTACAAATCACTACTAGCCATGAACAATTGAGTAGATTTTGACCAAATTAAGTCAGAAGTACCCTTAGGGAAAGGGGAACAAATTATGCATAAATTGTGGGTCTGGCCCCCCTGGGGGCTGAGGGGCGGGGCCCAATAGGGGAAATTTAGCAAATTCTATAAAATCCTTCTTCTGCAGGAATGACAGGATTTGTTCCATATTTGGTCTGAAGCATCCATGGAGAAAGGGAACCAGTTTTGTATAAACCGTCGGTTTGGCCCCCCCTGGGGGCTGATGGGCAGGGCCCATTAGGGGAACATAGCAAATCTTAAAATCCTTTTTCTGCAAGAATGAAAGGATTTAGTTCATATTTGGTCTAAATCATCCTTGGGTGAAGGGGAACCAATTTTGTGTAAACCGCGGGTCTGGCCCCCCTTGGGTATAAGTGGTGGGGCCCAATATGAGAACATAGCAAATTCTTTTAAATTCTTCTTCTGTAGAAATGAAAGGATTTGTTCCATATTTGGTCTGAAGCATCCATACGTGAAGGGGAACCAATTTTTTTATAAACCATGGGCCTGACCCCTTAGGAGCTGAGGGGCGGGGCCAATATGGGAAACATTCTTTAAAATTCTTCTTTGGTAAGGAATGAAATGATTTGTTCCATAAATTGGAACCAATTTTATATAAATCGTGGGTCTGGCCTCTTTGACCGTATTTTCACATCCCTCGATCTCTTACCAGTCATTAAAGTCAGAAGTCATTGTTTGTAATCACTAACACGCTTTGCGATAGTTATGTAATTAAGTGTATAATACAAGCGTACCTGTGATCATGATGGTGACGCTTCAGCATTTACCTTATGTTCCATTCAGTGGATGCTTGAGTTCCGAGGTGTGCCGAATGGGAAGGTAAAACAATTCAACTAAAATGGTGAAAAAACATGGCAGGGGCCAGGGTGGTGAAGACGGCACACCGCCTCGCAAGAAAGTGCGTCTTCACTCCCAAAAATATATGCCGGAATATCAACAGACAATTTCTTGTTTTAGGAAATCTTCCATAGGATTTTCATTGGAACAGGATTTTCGGTTTCGTAACAAAAACTCAGACAAAATTTAGGCCAAACATGAAAACTAGTACTGTTCTTGGTCACACACAAAGCTTGCCTGAACAGCAGATGGGAGAGTGCCTTCAAATCTAAACCTTCAACATCTCTCTGGAAAAAAACCAAGAAAGCAACCTATCAGACTCTAAGTAGAGCTGTGAATTAAAAACAGTATAGCTGTGCATAATGTGTAATTTTTCAGGAATTAAAAGAAAATACAAACAAAAGCATCATTTCATTCATTTTAATCTTTGATTAGCATGTTAATTAATATAGTACCGTCAGCGCCCTACCAGGGCTTCGCCCTGGGCCTATCAAGGGGGCAAAAGCCCCCTTGACCCCCTGCTACTGTTTGAAGTCAGTAAATGTTGGCATCTCTGCTATCATAACTGCTACAAATTTACTTTTGTAGAACTATGCGCTGGATATCCACCTTATTTGATCAAAAGCATTCATAGGAGGCAGGGATTCAAAATTGTACAAATGATTGGCTGACCCCCCCCCCCCCCCATGCAAAGGGATGGGGCCAAAAAATTATTATTTGGAAACAGCTTAAATCCCCATGGTATAATCATATATATAATTGTGGAGTATAAAGAGAATAATGCACATTGGCCTCCAGGATGGCCCTAGGGTCTTGCCCCAACCTTTGAGACATAGTCCCAGGTTCATAACTTTGAAATGGTTGAGATCCCCATCCCAGAACTATGGACAGTTCTTTCGACTTCAGACATATTATCAGAACCATTTAACATAATGCTACAGCTTGTTTTGGCATCAGGTGAATAACAAGCAATGAATTAACATTTGGAACAACGATGGCCCCCCAAAAAATAGATCAACAGCTGCTGAAAAGAACAGACAAAAAAAAGAGACCTATGTCTTTGTTGAAACATTTGAAGACATTTTACATGAAATCAATATATAATACTTGTGAAAACAGATGAAATCATCTTTGACAAAAGTAGGGATTACCTGTGACACCAGGAGAGATTACCTGTGACACCAGTAAAGATTACCTGTGACATCAGTAGGGATTACCTGTGACGCCAGTAGGGATTACCTGTGAAACCAGTAGAGATTACCTGTGAATCCAGTAGAGATAACCTGTGACACCAGTAAAGATTACCTGTGACACCAGTAGGGATTACCTGTGACACCAGTAGAGATTACCTGTGACACCAGTAGAGATTACCTGTGAAACCAGTAGAGATTACCTGTGACACCAGTAGGGATTACCTGTGACACCAGTAGAGATTACCTGTGACACCAGTAGGGATTACCTGTGACACCAGTAAAGATTACCTGTGACACCAGTAGAGATTACCTGTGACACCAGTAGAGATTACCTGTGACACCAGTAAAGATTACCTGTGACACCAGTAGAGATTACCTGTGACACCAGTAGGGATTACCTGTGACACCAGTAGAGATTACCTGTGACACCAGTAGGGATTACCTGTGACACCAGTAAAGATTACCTGTGACACCAGTAGAGATTACCTGTGGCATCAGTAGGGATTACCTGTGACGCCAGTAGGGATTACCTGTGACACCAGTAGATATTACCTGTGAAACCAGTAGAGATTACCTGTGGCATCAGTAGAGATTACCTGTGGCATTAGTAGAGATTACCTGTGACACCAGTAAATATTACCTATGGCATCAGTAGAGATTACCTGTGGCATCAGTAGAGATTACCTGTGACACCAGTAGATATTACCTATGGCATCAGTAGGGATTACCTGTGACACCAGTAGATATTACCTGTGACACCAGTAGAGATTACCTGTGACACCAGTAGAGATTACTTCAGCTATCAGTAGAGATTACTTTTGACATCAGTTAATTCAGTTTTAAATTAAAAAGCACATTTTTTCAATGATTTCGAAAAAAAATTACGAAGCTTTAAATTGAATGCTATTTTTTGACATTTCCATTAGACTTTTTGATTGTTGTTTGTGATTTACAAGAAAACTGGATTGAGCACAGAATCCATGCTTGAGCAAATGAATAGTTTCATGAATACGGGATCAGATCTTAACATCAACCATGCTTGTTGGAATGCTGTTCCTGTATTACAATAAAAGTTGGTTGATAGACTGGCAGACCTCCCATCCTGACAGAGAGATGCCAGACTTTACAGATTTTATACCTTGGGGTTCTGATAATTGTGAAATAATTAAACATCTTCAGAATTTTTCTGATCTGAAAAAAAAAACTGATGTAAAAAAAATATCGGTCATGCAGGAAGTGTATTGCTTTGGGCTTAAAATAGAATTTGGTTAAATATATAAACACATTTTGTTCAGAGATTTCAGCTTCATAGGGCATATACAACTCTGATAAACAATTTGTTAAAATGCTTTCAAAAATTTCTTAGATAAGATCATGTTCAAAGGCAACATCACTGGATGTTTTTTCTGATTTTTTTTAGCTCACCTCAAAATACCAAAGTGAGCTTGTGCCATATCTTAGTATCCATTGTCTGTCAGTATTTCAATGATTTCTTTTGAACTACTGTATTTAATTTCCAAAAATTTTATGGGAAACATTCTTAGGTGATGGGAATCCAAAATCATGAAAAATAGAGGGGATGATTGCCTCTTCAAAGAAGCCAAGGGTGGGGCTGATGAGGAATAATTTAGCCATGTCATTTTCAGTAACTTTACTTCGAGAACAAAGTATTGAATTTCAACCTTAATTGGTGCGAGTATTGATATCCTGGGATCAGAGGGCCTGATGCTCAAGGAGCAGTGGGGCAGGGCAAAAAGAGATAATTCTGCCTTATTGCTTTAAGCCAAATCTCCTCTGGTACTGTGTGATGGATATTAACAATACAGTATATTGGGTTTAAGAAAAGATCCCCACTATACAGAAGTAGTCCTAAGGTCTAGCCTCTACCTTTAAAGCTTATTTGTAATTCTTCTTTTGATGAGAGTATTTTTAGCTCACCTGGTCTGAAGGGCAAAGTGAGCTTATGGTATTGTGCTGTGTCCATGGTCCGTCCATTGTCTGTCCGGCGTCAACTTTTTAACATCAGGGAACATAGTTCCCTTGACATTTGAAGGATTATCTTAAATTTGTATACTGTATATCATGCAGGAAATGGAAACATTGCATAATTTCTGGCCTCTCACTACATTCAAAATTTGAAACCTTCTGAGTTAGATATAATCCCCGTTTCAACTGCACTTTTTTACACTAATTAATATATTGTAATGTCTGTGAGTACTTTCATCTTTTAATGTTTGAAAATTTATTTTTATTTATTTTTAACATTGATATATTTTTTTATTGAAATTACAATCAGATATACCGAACCAATAGATGTGATTTGGTTGGCGTAGTATTTTATTTTTGTCAATATACACACGTGTCAAATGGCCAGCAAAGGTTGCTTCAGAAATGATAGTGCTCGAGGCTCACTACCATACATGGCCGATTATCTCTTTTTAAAAAAAAAAGGAATATTGTATACCAGAGATATGTTTTGGCAGGGACGCTGTAGCTGGTTTTGTTTGGTCGTCTTGTTTGTTTACAAGTGCTTTCACCTTTTATATGAGACTTCGTGAGATTTGGCTAAATTTAGTCATCACATGATCAGTCGAAGGATCAGTCAAAATGGTGGCTATACTATCCTCACTCGAAGCCCACCACTTGCTTGCATGGTCTTTGTCACTGGAATATTGGAAATAACAGGATGAATTAAAGGCAAGTTGCTTACAAACTTCATTATTGTCTGTTGTTAAACATAGGAAATATTCGTTTATGATCGTCGATGACAGCACTGACTTACATTAGATCCATGTCTGTTGTGAATATGCCAAAACTTTTATATATTCAGAGCCAGAGACCAAAAAAACAAATGTTTTAGTTAAATTCAACCTTATTTTCAATGTTTGCATCATGGACTAATGAGAGTATGATTATCTTTGGTTGTGTTTTATGCAAAAAATCTCAATCCTATCTATCGTAATGGGACAATAATTTATTCATGATGTTTACACTGAGTTCTGTGACAGAGACAACCATAATTTATTCTTGATTTAAATCTGTGATACAATTTACTGAAGTAGAAAAAGATTTTAACCACAAACATCTTCAATGCGTCCTCACGACTTAAAAAAACCCATTATTTTTAAATCCAAATGTTCATGGAGAGGGACCTCAATGGAAAGGGATTTTACTGTTTTATCACAAATTTTACTGCCAATTCAACTGGAAATGGTACTGCATTGGGACTATAAAGCATATCAATCAGTCCTTTTGAAAATGAAATTTAATGAATCCATTCTAATTGAATAAATAAATGTAGTTCAAAATGCATTAAATCAAAAAAATTTTAATTTGAATTTATAAATTCAAAAATGAAAATTTGTTAAATTTTATAATGTACAATGTAATTCCTGACCTTGAAGACATTTGATTTGATTATTAATCACAACAGAAGTGCCCTAGTTGTTATGAGAAACTTTTTGTATTTTATAGGTGAAAATCATTCTTTTTAGGGGGGCATATAGTGTTGCCCATGTTCGTCCCGTCCATGAGCCGGGGAGGAGCGGCGGGGGGCCATACATGCCAGAATTCACAGCGTGAGGCAAAATCTTATGGATTTTCACCTCCGATAAAGTCTCACGGCGTTGGACATGAATTTACAGAAAGTTTAAATACCTCACGTTTTTTTAATGATTGATTGGTGAACCATTTTTTCTGTTGTTGTTTACTCAATGTCTTATGAGATTCCACAATGTTTTCAGCGATGAATCATGAGAGCTCTCGAGTAGTGGTCATATGATCAAAGAGCTCTCCCGATAACTTCCGAAATTTAGCTGGTTGTAATGGCCGATTGAAATTGTGAGTTGATTTTGGTGTCTTCTACAATAAGTAATGTATTTGAACAATTGAAATAAATTCAAATTATAGATTAAGTTTAATCCGTTCTAATTGTTGCAATTTATTGCTGTGATACTTCAGAATGCCTGACATTCTTAGTCTTAACCACTGCGCGACAGTGTTGGCTTCAGCATCAAAATTTCCTGTGACGTTGACACATCACACTGTCAGTAGAATTAACACGAAACATGTTTTCTATCGTGTTTGTAGGGTTAGTTCATTGCTAGAAATCTTCATGTCAGGTGGAGTGTATCTTTACAAATATAACGCCGCAAATAAAACCTCCCATATTGTAACCTCAATTCCCCTTAAAATGATTGTAAAACTCACAGGTTGGTCTCTAAGCATTCTGGCATGTATAGGGGGGGGGGGGATTATTTACAGTCACAGGGGTCAATTGTCTTGAAAACCTTATAACAAGTCTTCTGGATAACCAAAAGGACCAGGATAATGATATATGGCCAGTAGCATGCGGGGATGAAGGGCTACCTAGTTTGTTAAAATTGAATGACTTTTACCCATATCCAAGGTCACAGAGGTCTTTTGTCTTAAAAACACTATAAAGTGACTTCTGAATAATAAAAAAGTCTAGGGTGAGGATTTTTGGCCAGAAGAATGCAAGGGTAAAGGGCTTCCATCATTTGATAAATGAATGACCTTCGCCCATATTAAGATCACAGAGTTCAAATATGTTGAAATTTCTAAATGACTTCTTCTGCATTACCAAAAGATTCAGGGTGGTGATATTTTGCCAGAAGGATGTTAGCATGAAGGGCTACCAAGATTTGTTTAAATTGATGACCATTGCCCATATTCAATGTCACAGGGGTCAAACATGTTGAGATCTTTAAACAACTTGTTCTGAATAACAAAATGCCCTAGGTGATTGTTTGTTCATCTGAATGACCTCGACACACTTTTAAGGTCACATTTAGTCAATTATGCATAAATTTTTAAAAGTCATCTTCTCAATAAACAAATGGTATAGGGTGGTGATATTTGCAGGGTTGGCAACATCATAGGAGTCCAGTGTGGGGGATCTCCCACCACTGGGTTTTCTTAATTAGTGTGGACTTTTCACGACGTCACAGCTTAACACCGTTTTGGATGTTCAGATAACATTAACAAATGTAACAAAACACTTCTGGCTTCCTCTGACTACTATAATATCTGCATTGTTGATCTTTTCACTTTAAGATTTTTACTCACCTGCCTGAAGGGCAAGTGAGCTTATGCCATGGCGTGGCGTCCATCGTCCACCATCGATCAACTTTTCCTACAAATCACATAGTAAATTCTTTAAAATCCTCCTTCTTCTGTAGGAATAAAAGGATTTGTTCCATATTTGGTTCGAAGCATCCTTGGGCAAAGGGAAACCAATTTTGTATAAAAAACATGGGTCTTTAAAATTCTTTTTAGCTCACCTGCCAGAAGGGCAAGTTAGTTTAGGCGTGGCGTTGCGTCCATCATCCGGCGTCTGTCAACTTTTCCTTCAAATGGCTACTTGTCATGATTGACTGAGCAGAATTTGAACAAATTTGGTCAGAAGTATCCGTAGGGGAAGGGGAACCAATTTTGTATAAACCGGGGGTCTGGCCCCCGTGGGGGCTGAGCTGCAGGGCCAATTAGGGGTGATATAGCAAATTCTTTAAAATCCTTCTTCTTCTGTAGGAATGAAAGGATTTGTTCCATATTTGGTCTGAAGCATCCTTGGGCATAGGGAAACCAATTTTGTATAAAGCATGCGTCTGACCCCTATGGGGGCTGAGGGGCGGGGCCCAATAGTGGAACATAGCAAATTCACTAAAATCCTTCTTCTTCTGTAGGAACAAAAGGATTTGTTCCATATTTTGTCTGAAATAATTAATATTCCATTTTAAGGTTACAATTGTGAGATTAATACCAGGTGAGCGATGCAGGCCCATTGGGCCTCTTGTTCTTCTGTAGGAATGGAAGGATTTGTTCCATAACTGGTCTAAAGCATCCTTGGGTGAAGGGGAACAAGTTTTATATAAACCGTGGGTCTTGCCTTCCTTGGGGCTGAGGGGCGGGGCCCAATAGGGGAACATAACAAATTCATTAAAATTCTTCTTCTTCTGTAGGAACAAAAGGATTTGTTCCATATTTTGTCTGAAATATCCTGGAATGAAGGGGAACCAGTTTTGTATAAACAATGAGTCTGGCTCATCTGGGGGCTGAGGGGCGGGGCCCAATATGGGAAACATAGCAAATTCTTTAAAATCCTTCTCCTTCGTTAGGAATGAAAGGATTTGGTTCATATTTTTTCTGAAGCAACTTTGGATGAAAGGGAAACCAGTTTTGTATAAACAGTGGGTCTTGCCCCCCTTGGGGCTGGGGGCGGGGCCAAATAGGGGAACAAAGCAAATTATTTAAAATCCTGCTTCTTCTGAAGGAACCAAAGGATTTGTTCCATATTTGGGCTGAAGCATCTTTGGATGACGGGGAACCAGTTTTGTGTAAACTGTTGGTCTTGCTCTCCTGGGGCTTAGGGGGTGGGGGGTTGCTTTTCGTCAAATTTCGACAACATTCATCAGAATTATGCCCCTTTTTGTAGATATTCTGTTTGAATTTCTTCTGTTTGGAATATTGTGTCAAGTAGATCTAATAAACAACTGAAGCAATATTTCTCAAACCTGGCATGCTATATCCCTATGATATATAGTTGTACCCTTTCACTTTTCATCCAAGTTCAACTACATTTGTTAGAGTTATGCCCCTTATTGTAGAAATTGCGTCAACTGTATCTAGTTAAGTATTGAAGCAATATTTCTTGAAATTTGCATATTACCACATCTATGATATGTAGTTGTGCCCTTCCGCATTTTGTTAAGTTTCGACAAAATATCTTTCAGTAATGCCCCTTTCTGTAAAAAACAGGCAGCCATTTCGGATTTTGGCGGAAAATGCGTTATCGCTATTTCTTGACAACAACATGATGGATCTTTCTCAAATTTCAGATGTAGGGTCCCCTTTGTGCCTAGTTTTGCATTGTGCCTTTTTCAGACTGATTCGCTGAACAACATACGACCATCTTCAATTTTGGCAGAAATTGCTTGTTATTGCACATTGAAATATTGTGAATAATGGCAGAAGGCAAATCCTGAAGGTGGTAGAGTTTTGAGAATGCGGGGGTATTAGTCAGCCCTATGGCGATAGCTCTAGCTGGCCTTTGTTGATAAAACCTTGTCCTGACCACTTCTCGCAATCTACAGGATCTAGACGAATCATCTTTGACATCTTGGACATGTCAGATTTGCTTTCACTATTTCTCATAACGGATTAGAGAGATCATTCTTAAATTTGATTTGTAGGTTTCCAATGTTCTTTTATTATGCATGTTTACTTTTGAGACTGATCTGAGAAATTGAAATAGCCGACAAGTGGCCATCTTAACAGTTAAAAGTTAAATTTTCTCAGAAAGTACTGGAGAAATCTTTCTAAAATTTTACATGGAGGTTCCCCCGGTTAAAAATACCCCTGGCCTTAATGAGAATTCATCTCTAATTGACAGCTGTTCTAATTATGTAAGAATGACATTTTTTAGCATTTTCCATTTACCGGGTAACAATGCAATTTTTATACACAATGTTCATGTATAACATTTACCACAGTGGCTAATAGCATATGGCATTACAAGTTTTAAGTTAATTTACAAGATTCCCATTTAGAATTTACATCAAGAGTCTGGGTAAAAGTACTTTTAAGGAAAATGAAGAGCAAAGAAGGGTAAAAGTTATCTTTTGTAAATGTAATAAAGATCCTGTTGTGGTGAACCAATACACTCTAGATCTCTTGTTTGGGGATATATTTTGTTCAGTATTTGTTCAAATTATTCATATGAAAAGGCAGTTTGATCACAATAAATAAAGTTAAGACCTAACGCAAGAGTGTCAAATAAGTAAAGTAAATTTTATGACTTTTCTGTAAGTATCATAAGGAAATTTGAAATCATTTTGAAATTTGCAGCAGTATATTCTGATTATTCTCTCGCAAATTGAGTTTTAATGGCGACGCAGATAGGAGCCAGTAAAATGGATATTTGCGACAGTATAATCACAAATTTCAAAATACAGTAGTTTTATCTTCATTCAAATTCATATCAACCAAAACCACTAAAAGAAACTATTTTAAGATATTTTTAGTGTTTTCTTTCAATTCTAAGTCTTTCTGTAGTGGTTGGTGATGTCAGAAATATTCAGAGTGAGTTGGAATTATGTTGGAGTTATGCTATTGTTCATAACGTTAAGAATAATCAATTAACGTCATTAACAATCGCCATTCAGGCTAAAATTGATATGCAAATGAGAATTTTGCAGACAGGATATTGTAGTTTTACTGTCACAAATTATTTTGATTGACCAATAAAATGCTCTGTTTTATCTCAAATGAATTTTTAGAATAAAGGATGATGCATGTGTGTAACAAATAATTGGTTTTCATAACCAGTATTCACCTGATATGGGGAGACTATAAGGCTTTATTGTCTGTGGCCAGCTATATACAAATATATAGAATACATATTTCTCTCATTTCCCTGTGTGTATGATATCATTTTCCTGTGTGTATGATAGAGCTGTCCATGGTAAGAAAGGGGTGTAGGAAATTTTTTACACCCTATTTAACGTGACGTGACGTGACGTCACAATGGCTCATCAATGACGTGATGTCACGATTCGGAACTCTCTGATGCAGAAGTGCAGAAAAGGTGATAGAGATGTTTCTAAAATAGTGGCCAGTCCAAACACATTTTCGTGGTTTCTGAGCTTATTCTGGTGGTTGGAATGAGGGAAAAATTCTCTTTCATACCCAAGGGTGAAGGAAAGGGAAATTCCACCCGAGGGTGGAATTTCCCTATACTACATCACTGAGCATGAAAGAGTCTTAAAGTATTTATCATAGTTACTTTCTAATGTCACTTTGTCTGCTCTGTCGTTTTAAGGGACAGACAGGACATGATCTGTGAAAAGATGTCAAAGTAAGTCAGCTGTCTCCCAATGCACTTCTGTTGGGATGAAAACTAAGGATTAATTAAATATTTTTAAGGCACAAAGTATGATTTATGTATTTTGTAGGTGATATCAGTGAGACAATGTTTGGTATCAGGGAGCACCATGTCTTTACAATGCTTTTGTTTGTTTTTACAGATACTGCAGCTATTACAAGATCGTGGAGTCAAACCGTCATTGTAACACAACTGACTTTGGTAAAACATGGTCCAACAAGCTCCAGCCTGGTAATAAAGTATGTGTGGAATGTCAGCCCTTTGCCATGGACAAAGAAGCTGGTCTACGCTGTAAAGGCCATGGCGTGATCCATCAAGCAACTCACTGGAAGGCCCTGGATGTTCACCATTGCCATGGCAAATGGATAATGGAAAAGGTTCATAAGACCTGTACATGTAACATCTACGGAGACAGTGATTTTATTCTTGTCTAACTCGAGACTTGTGTGGCTGGTCCAAGTACTGGTCAATTGTCATTGCTTGTAAATCTCACAAATAAACGTGATTTTGTTATTTTTAGATATGATTGAGTCCAAACATGACCATATTTGACACATTATATAAAAGACACTGAAACTGCTTATATACTGTTTGTTTGAGACTTAACAAGTTGACAGACCTGTTTCTCCTGTTGTAGACAGACATTGTTTGGTACATACAGAGACAAGTTGACAGACCTGTT
>JAULCA010328792.1:4529-14758 GCA_032360845.1 Crassadoma gigantea
CAGTCACCATCACTAATGTAGCCTGGTCACCACAATCACAAGATCAGCAGTATAAGAATGTCCTTTTTGACCAGTCAAGTTGCCATCACTAATGTAGACTGGCCACTGGTCACCACAATCACTAACTCAACTGTATGATACTTATGCTTTGTTTTAATGCATTAGAGAATGAGTCTAATAAACAATCAAAGTTTGTCCAGTCGTCCGTAGACTCGGACAGGGCGGCCATCTCCTTGATGACCGTCAGTTGGCCTTGATTGTCTGTCTCGTACAGAAGACTGGCACTGTTCCTGCAAAATACATCGCAAACAGATCAGAGAATTTATACATTCTTATCAGAACATTAGGTTATCAAGAGGAAGGCAACATATAATGTAAAATTTCAATAGTTCAATTAAAGATAATGTTTTAAGTAGCATAAAAGATCACTAAGTTGATGTCCCATCTGATATCCTGGTTCACTCCTTCCTAGTCACAAGATCAAGCCAAAATCCATTCTCCTACAGACATATACAGACAGCTACAGATTCCTCTTATATCAGGAATGTGATCAATGGGAGTGTCATTTTACTGAAAGTTGATCTAAACCCCTAAAATATGTAAAATTACTCCACACCTTCATAGTTTAGGTCCAAGTATATAGCTGTAACAAATTCTCAGGTCCCTGTGTTATAATGGACCCAATGGAAATTAGCTTTCTATGGCTTAGACATGCTTCGCCAGGGTATGGCAATTCTTGTCAATTAATAATCGAATTACAGATATAAACTCTGTAAATTACCTTCTATATGAAATTGTTTTGTTGTGTATGACTTTTCCTGAATAAATATTATCATTATTATTATTTAATATTCTTTTTTTCTTATGCACAGCTATGTAATTCTTTACCTGCCTCTATTCGGCATATTATGTGGATGAATATTGACCAGCCATCCCTGCAGTAAGCTGACTTTCCAAACCTTGCAGTATTTTTACATTTTTAGCTGTGTACATATTTTTAATCCATGAAATTGAAAAAAACAAATTAAGTTCTGTTCCACCATTTTTTGGGGTGTTCACCAGCATTTGACATTAAAACTTCAATTTTGAAAAACAGTTGTACATTAGTATAAACTCTGAAAGCTTAATAACTCTTGATATGTTAACGAGCTATATGGCTTTAATTTTAAGCTCCAATTAATATCTGCATAATTTGACTATGTCCTTACAGCCTCTGTATCATAAAGCTTAATTCTGTCTGAATCAAAATGAAAACAAATTTGAGGGTCTAGTACACAAGATGAAAAGAATGAAATTCTGATATACCTATTAAAACATGTAGCAATTGAAAAAGTCAAATGAAATATTCCCCAAATGTTTGAGGGTCAAAGACCTGTCCTTTAAAACCTGAGAGAAAAAGCTCATTTTGGGGAGTGAAAAAACATTACTCTAGAAAGTCTGAACAGCGAGCCCTCAAGTATTCCAACAGAAAATCTAGTACAGTAATCCTCAATGCACTGGAACGCTGTTAAACTCCTGATCATTTATATAACAGAGGATTTTTTACTATTATAAATCTAATGGTTTTGATGAAGTGAAGTTTAACCATAATGTTATGTGATTGACTTGAAATAGTCACAGTTATAGCCTTACCTGTTTATTAGAGGTGAGAGGAAGACTTTTTCCAGCATCATGAGAGCATCGTTGACTCTGCGCGCCTCTAGAGGCACTTTGTTCGGTCCAAGAGATTCTATATACACCTCGAAGGCCTTCCCAGTGGTCAGAAACATGTCTGAGGTGGTCATTAAGTTATCTGAGGGAAACAACGAATTAGGTATATAAACTCAGGTTTTCGTGTGGGATGAGAATGGCGGTGGATAGGGGAACAAAGATTATAATTGTTCTCACTGCATGCTGTTACCTAATTTACCCCTCAAAACACATTTGAACTCTTTTATTTCAAAGGTTAGAGTAGTTCATTATGAAATTTCAGAGGTGAATGAGTTAATACATGAGGTCACAGAACTGAAAGTGATCTGCAACACACCAGGTTATCAGTCTTGGAACACACTAAAATTTACTCCTTTGGTCTGCATTATAACACTATGGCATTTGACCTTTAACCCTTCTTGTGACTTTTGACCTTTGGTTACTGACTTCAGAGAGGTATTCAATATGCTTTATATAAGTTTCAATGCACATTTATATATACTGTATACCAGAAAATGTTCACCTCAGTTGAACTTCACCAATTTTCATCCTATTTAATGATTGCGAATTTATCATTACAGCAAATATTAGTAATAATATCTATAGTAATGAGATACAAAGGGGCAGATTAACACAGAGTGAATATGGATTTTAATGGCACAGGGCAAAAGTTCCTTTGTACAACAGTGTGAAGTTTTATCAAATGATGTTTTGCAATTCCAAAGTTATGGAACTGTGGCTAGGAATATTTTAATGAACTGAAATTTGACCTCTTTTCTGTAACCTTGACCTTTAGTGTTTAATGTTCTGCAAAATAATTGTTTCCATGTTGACATCATCGCCACCATCGCCCTGAATTTTTATCAGTGATACATTTTTCTGTTCTCACAGAATCAATTTTTACCTATTAGTTCATTCATGTCTTTAAGGTCTGCCGTCTGTATCATGGCTTTGTCAATGGATGATGCAAAGCCAGCGACATCTAGAGGTAGGATATTTTCATCAACCAGATTTAGTATTACAAGGGCCATAACTCTGGCAGCAGCCAAGTGATACCGGTAATGATGCTCTGAGTCATGAAGTGAGCCATTCTTCATCATAGCACCCTGAAACAAAAAATATCAGTACATTAAAATCTGATGATGTTCAATACTTATAGGTAACCAAAAACTTACCAAAAGCTTGATTACAAACTTTTATGGGGGGACCACAAATATTATTTCAGTCTATCGTCAAAAAATGTTCGTATTCTTGATAAAGTTCTTCCGTAAACAAGAAAACAAAACAAAATTGTTGACAGTAAACAACATACTACTGTATAACATGAAATGTTTGTTATGCATAAACATTTGTGGTTCTATTGGACAACGAAAATAAATACAACAAATTTGAATGATACACATGTTTTTACTGTTTGTTAATAATGGACATCCAGATCGTTTGTTCAAAGAAACTATCTAAATGGCTTCAAAACACGAAGTACAGTATATACATGTATCTGGTAATAAAAATGTCTTAGGGATATATGCTATGTTCACAATCATTTCATCTCCATATCAAAAGATTTCCACATCAACAAACATGAATTTCAGTCATGTATGGTTTCTTTGACTAGAAAAGTCATACAACCTAATAAATGACTTGTTGATACATATGAAACATGCCCATTTCAATTTTAAGGGAGATGACTCATAAATCACAGATGGAAGTTAAAGGTAGCATATACCCTTAAACCTACTATAATACTATTTTCAGTATTTTTGCATAACCTATAACTTAAAACCAAATTGAGTCAACAACTTGACTAATAAACACTACATATTAAGGTCTATGTCCATTGACAGATAGTGTTTTGTTTTTTTTCTGTTTGATGTTCTATTTACAGCTATAGTCATTTAAGGACGTGCCAGGGTTTGGTGGTGGAGGAAAGCTGTAATTCCTGGAGAAAACCCACCGACCAATGGCCAGAACCTGGCAACTGCCCCAAGTATGTCTCAAACCTGTAACCAAGTAGTGGAGAGCTAGTGGTAGCAGAATGTCAAATGCCTTAACCACTTGGCCACCACGACCCCCACAGATAGTATGTATTATAAATGACAGGAATCCTAGGCCTTGGCCTACATCTATTCATACTTACAGGAAGATCAAATCCAGCTTTAAAAACTGGGATTCCTAGTTCTTGGAATAAGAAGAGAGAATCTTGGTTTCCATTGAGGTAGTCTGTGGCACTGATCAACTTCCTGTACTCGTTTACAGTCAGAGAGAGGCTATCTTTGATTGTCAACTCGGAAAAGGCAGCATCAGGCACCTGAAACACAGACACAAAATAGGTAATAAACGAAGCAAGAAATATTCAATTTTCAAAAACATGCATTTTCAATATATATGATAATACAACAATTTAAACAACTTCAATAAACATTTGTCAGGAATGCTTTCATTTTTACAATTTTGTTTCTGACAAAAACAAAAACAAAACAAAAGAATTGGATTTGAAATATGGTTGCTTATTCAGGTTTATTTACATTCCAGTTTATTACATGGAAATTTGAAGTTGCTTTTTGTAATAGATAGCTGCTCATCTGAGCACATAACTCTTTGCGAGATGCTTCGAAATATATTTACAGAAACTGTGATTCGCAAAATTAAACCCATGCAAATAAGTTACGTTACTGACAAAAAATTGCAAAATTTTAACTCTTCGAAAATTAACAACTATACAGTACATGTCTAAGGAAAGTTATTAATTGTAAATCTTACAACTGTTGAGACTTTTTCGACCAGAGTGGACAGCAGAGGACTTGTGGTCACGTCCATGTTGGGTGCCTTCAGTCGATCACTCCGTCGCATGTCGAGATCAAGGTCAAGGTAGGCTACGGCCTTGGTCTGTATAATGAGGTGATTCACCTTCAATGAAACAAATCAGAACGGGGTAGTACCTTAAGATCTAAGATGTGACCTACCATGTTTAGTACATTGATAACAGAAATTTCTCTTTATAATGGAAAGAAAACAATGAGAAACATTATAAATGTAATTTTCTCTCACTAATTTTGATGATTATCTGATTTTAGGAATTTTTTGAAGTGTTAAAATTTTAGAAAGATAAACAAATCAGAAATTCTTTTCACGATGATCTTAATTTCCATATAAGTGAAAAATCTAAATTCTCTTCGGCAAAAATCCTTTTCCCCTAAAATTTTTAAATTTAATTTAACACTTTTTTTGACATCCTGAATATTTCAATATAAGTTTTATACTTTTTTTTTTATACTTTTATGAAATAATGTAACAGGCTAATGCACCTCGAGGATAAAATGAAATAAAAATAAAAATAAGGGCAAAATACCTTAAGAAACTCTTCGATACCAGTGTGAGAGAACTGTGTTCCGCCCCATGAATAAAACTTGATTCCACGTCGAGGTAACCATTTTTCCAGACGTCGTATCGAGGCAATGCTGCGAGCCAGCTCTAGCATGTTGATGGTTCCTGTGGAGACCATGGATTCTGTACGAGACCCGCCAGTCCGTGCAGCTCCCACCAAGATGTTCCGATCTAGGAACAGAACATCATATACTATATAAACTTTATTTATTTTACAAAAATTATGAATGAGTACAGCTTATATTAACCACTCTTGTTGACCCAGATGCTAGCATGGGCGAAGGGGTCTGGAGTACCAGGGGAAACCTGTATAGTCGGGCAGGTGACCCCATACCTTTTCATGTCTGATCGGGGAATCGAACCCCGGCCACCTTGGTGAAAGGCATTAGTGCACTATCCACTGCACCACACAACCACCCTGAACAAGTTAGCTCAACTTATATTAATCACTATATTGTTGGCCCGGATGTAAGCGCGTGGAGGGTCTTAGTTTTTTTAGTAAGATAATGAACATGTTACATTCTGTCCAATCCAGCCTAAGAATATCACTGTCTTATCTGATCAAAATTTTGTGTGCCTGACGGTATCCGAATAGGCATCATGTAGGACAGACAATCCAAAGTTCAACTGACTTGCAAAATTGATATTGACTAGAAATTGTGACATCAATACAATCGAATAGTCTATGAAACATTGACTAGGAATTAGTCATTAGTCAATTTTACAGAAAATAATCTGTTGACTGCATAGTATATACATTCTGCAACAAGTCACTCAATTAAAAGTCAACCAATTTTTGAAAATATTTATTTCCAAGATAAATTAAAAGGTAAATCTAATCAAAATTTTTATATAGTTTGAAACCAGAGTCCATTTCAGACTGAAAGTTGACAAATTATTAAACCTACGATTTTTCCCTATTGAGAACTAAACTATTTAAGAGAAATACAAAAACAAGCCATTCAGATTGATATGTCTCGCCTGTAACCTACTTTGACCACCATTGCACATATCGGTGAAATAAATTTAATGTAGGTAACATTTTAAATGAAATTAACTTAAACGCAATTGATTGATGTTGATGGAGATGATGACAAAGTCAATGGACCATGAAAGGTAGGCCGCATCCAGCATTTGATGCATGGGTTGAGATGTGCTACCTACGATGCCTCTATGGTCCAAGTTTGGTTGGTCTAGCACTTCTACTTTCAGTGAAACTTACTTAAATGTAAAGATGTAGACGCCACCACTGGTGCCAGAATTTAAGCAATACTTTAGTTTCGCTTTCCGTTACTTTGTGGCGGTGAGACAAAAATTAGAAATCTATATACAACAAACCTCCACCTACCTCCTTCTATATCTCCTTCAATAACGCCCACAACATTCCTCACTGTCTCCACCTTCTTTATATTGTTGACAATGAGCCTCACTGTGTGCTGGCCTGAAACATTACCACAATGTAAGTTTTAGTTATCTCCCCTGACATACAAGACTACTGTTATACATCATTTACAGAAAACACAATCTAATACCATCATCATGAACTCTCTCCTAGAGCAAATGTCCTTCGAAAAAAATATAAACAGTCAGTGCTGTACATCAATTAATGTAACATTATAGTGCAAAAGGTGTCTAAAAACAGGCAAGAATGCCTCCATAGTAAGTGCTATTACGTTATATTATCAGACTCTTTTCATGCACAGGGGTGTAGGATAGGGAAATTACATCCAAGGGGTTTTCCAATTTGGTAAAACCCAAGGCTTTGCTCAGAAACCATGAAAATGCATCTGGTCTGGGTACCTTTTGAAAATATCAACTTTTCCTCTGAGCTTTTTTGAAGATAATAAATCTATCAGCAAGACTTAGCATACTCCATATTCGCGAACAGAGTTCGCAAAGAAAAATTATAATTTCATTTTTCCAACATGAGTGTAAGATTGAAAGTTCTTACACCCCTCTCTTACCCTTGACAGCTCTATCTTACGCACAAGGAAATGAGAGAGAAGTGTATGTTTTGTGTCAAATTAAAATCTTTTCGTTCTTGTAAAATCACTTGATGCATATATTTTAAAAAGAAATATCGAGCTGAATGAAATATGATCCTGCTATTAGGTGCTTTGTCCAATTTATGACTAAATTCATGAGATAGCATTGAAGAGAGTCAAATCTACTCAGAAAAAATGTTTGCAAGAAGACATCAATATTCTCTTCCATTCCATTCAATTGTGGGCCTGTGCACCCAACATTACCTTGGAGACGATAAGTAGCATTTAATCCGCCATTCCAGGATGCAGGAGCAGACGGACCAATCAGAGAGCTCATAAGGAAAGTTGCTGTTTCTATGGAAACAGTCTGAGCTGGCACGATAGAAACTCCATAGGGATTGGCTGTCAAAAAGATTAAAGAACAACAATGAATTTCAATGGACAATTTAAATTCCAACAAAGGCAAATAATGAAAAGCAAAATAGAAGGAGAACATTTTTGTTCATAGACAGCGTATAAATCATCAGAGTACATAGAGCAAGTAAATAAAGCGATTAATTTATGATAAGTATAAATTTGGATATGCATGAGCTCATATTTCCTTGTTATTTTAAAATGATGCATTTTAAAATTAAGGAGATTCTTGGCAAGCACTCAAAAAAGACTAAGTAATCCATGAAATTGGTGATATTTGTTTGAAATGTTTAAGAGTGTTTAAACATGTTGACCAAAACAAGACTGGATTTGACTGAAGTGTTCATTACTGTTCTGTGGTGCTCCTTTAATAGCTAGGCCTAACCTGGTAATCAGTATTCCAAAACAAAATGTCTTTCTCTTTTAATATTGCACTTCAGATAAACTATATTTTAATTGTAAACTGTTTATTTTGGAAATTTCATTATTGAAGGACAGTCAATAGAAATATGATCTCTACATTTGTTCAAAGAATAGTAAACTTAATGATATAGAGGTTAATCTGACATATTCTAGTCACCTGTGTAAACCTTTCCACCTGCAGACACATATGGTACAAACTTCTGTAAATCAGGGGAGATAACTGTATCTACAGTCCCACCCAGGTCAGCAGGGTCCATATATAGTAAAACACCGACAGCACCCCACTGGGCAGCCAGCGCCAGCTGTAGATAGACAAAAATGATACATTATTAAATA
The DNA here is from genome assembly GCA_032360845.1 of Crassadoma gigantea. Lineage (NCBI taxonomy): Eukaryota > Metazoa > Mollusca > Bivalvia > Pectinida > Pectinidae > Crassadoma > Crassadoma gigantea. The sequence goes on from JAULCA010328792.1 coordinate 12,761, forward strand.
ATGTTCACATAGAATATTCAATTGTTAAAATTTGCTACAGTTTTTTAAAAAATAATTCCAGTAAGGCGTAAATATTTAACTTATCTTATTCACCCCTGAAATTTAGTAATGAACTATTCAAACCTTTGAATTGGAAGAATTTATTTAAATGTGTCTTCAGGAGTGAATGAGTTAATCATAAATTAGACTAATCCTAAGGGAGTAGATGAAAATGAGAATTTTAAAGGCCGGATACAAAATATGGCGTCATTTTAGGAAAAATATTGCAACAAAGTTTATGTAGTGTTTAAAAATCTGTATACATGTATATAAATACTGTTAAAAACTTAATGATCCCCTTTCCATTACTGCAATCACACTATCTGACTGCATGATTTTGATGTCACAAATACTGTAATTTCAAGAACTTCACTAATAATTGTCTACCAATCACCTAAGTCCAATAACTATTTCCATTAGTTTGGGTAGTTTGTGTTTTACATCATATTAACAGCTAGGGTCATTTAAGGATGTGCCAGGTTTTGGTGGTGGAGAAGGCCGGTGTTCCTTGAAAAAAAACACCCACCTATGGTCAGTACTAATGACAACTGCCCACGTAGGTCTCGAATCTGCGACCCAGTGATGCAGGGCTAGTGGTGGCAGAATGTCAGATGCCAGCCACTTAGCCACTATGGCTCCTGATTTCCATTAAAAGGCTTAGTTTAATTAGCAGATTTAAACTTCATGTTTGACAATATATTAACACCTCAATATAAAAACCCCTCATATCAAGTTTCATCTACCTCTTTGCTAATTACTACAAACGTATATCGCAATGACCTGCCCTACCTCTTATCAATCTCTTTGATAAGAATTCCTATGATATACTGTCATTATCCCCATTAAAATGCCAACATTTGGCAGAAAATATGGTATATTAGTGTAACAGGAAAGAGAATAGTGTGCTTCCACCGGGGATCGAACACTCGATCTCCAGGTTCCTAGTGGGACGATCTACCACTGAGCTAAAGGGAAATTCCCTCTAGTTCAATGCTAGAAGGCGACCTAAATCCTATGTACAATTAAAACCTGCCACATTAGTTTAAGGATCAAGAATTTTTTATATAACTAGAAAATGTCTGTAATACATCAATACCTATGCCATGGATGCAACGCGACGCAACGGGACGCAACGGACATTGGTAACACTATATGCCCCTCCCTCCCCCCCCACATTTTGAGGCGAGGGCATATAAATCACATAGATATAGTAAATGGATGAGAGGATGCAATCATATACTAGTGAAAAGATAAGTGCTCCCTTGAGAGAATTTGAAACCCAATGCTATGATTTTCTGTTTCCACTAACTGTCTGTTACTTCTGGAAATACTGCATATAGAAGTTACTTTATCACTTTGAGCTGAGAGCCTTTTCTTTAGTTTTAATTATTTAGAACTTTTCCCAGTGCATAGTAGTTAATAATACATGGACTGTAGTCTGGTATATAGGCGTCAGGGAGTTATAAGTATCTGAGGCCTCTTTCTCGTATCAGATTCAACTGGTTTGTCTGTCTTTAAAATGTAAAATTTCAGGGTATACCTGTACATTCTGATGGACATGCAGGCCTTGCAAGACTTTGTGGAAGCCTGAAAGCAACATCAAATTACTTTAAGTCTAACCTTGTTTCATTAACAAACAACTCAGGTCCAACCAGTTCAACCTTTTGGATTGCGATAAATGAATGTGGCCTTATAATGACTTAGTAAGAGGGGCCACGGTGGCCAAGTGGTTAAGGCATCTGACATTCTGCTACCACTAGCCCTCCACCGCTGGGTCGCGGGTTCGAGGCCTACATGGGGCAGTCGCCAGGTACTGGACGTCAGTTGGAGGTTTTTCTCTGGGAACTCTGGCTTTCCCAGATCATTTGGTCCCAAAAACTGTCCAAACAGATGGTCCAGAGCACAATCCGTAGAGACGGCTGAGCCAGCAGCTAGCTCATGTGACAGTCCTGGGAAATA
>JAULCA010328904.1:0-12564 GCA_032360845.1 Crassadoma gigantea
TTTTTTTCTACATTAAAGTTCGTCTCCCTTTGATAGTTCTCCCTCCTTTCTCCCGCCCTTTCTCTCCTTTCTCCCGCCCCCTTTCTCCTTTCTCCCGCCCCCTTTCTCCCTGTCTCCCAATACCCTTTCCACCGTCTAAGAATGTCCAAGTCTTGTGTTAATTGCCAAATTCCCGAGACTGACCACAACAGGTGCGCGTGCGGTGTCAAACTCGATATGACTACTAAAATGGTCATGGGAGTCAAATTGGCATGATATGTATATATATTCCCCACTCCACGGGCCGTAAAATATATGTATACAAATATACGGACCTTGAGATAATCCTCTCTCATGGTTGCGTGTAGAGTGTGCCTTAGGTATGAACATTTGACCAGGTGGAAACTAATACATGTATTATAGCACTTCGTTCCCATACAATTCGAAAAATGTTATTCAACAAAATTCAACGAGATAGAACAAAAGATATATATTTATATAAAAAAATCGTCGGGACAACTTCTTTATATCAGTAAATTAATTATTACCATGAAGAAATATGATAAATACTAGAGATAAGTTATCTAATTTGGGTAATTGTACCGGAGAAGTCTCTTTAAATCGTTCATTAGGGTTATTGTGATTAGAAAAAAACATATAGATACTTAACCGTCTATACTAGTTTACAGGGGCCTGACACAATAGGGATGGCGTATGGTTATTATAATAGATTGTTTGTATTACATATAATTTGGTTGAGCTGCTCCCGATGTACCGACAAAGTGAGACCTATTTTCACGTTGACAAAGTTGGCATCATTTCATGTTGATGGAACACAACGGCTATAGTACAATGATAGTGCTTCATCATTGTTAATAATCAGATCACGTGATAACGTGTGTCCGATCCCTGTGATAATCATACTAATCCGTGTAATTGTCACCACGACCCCTTGTTGTCACCAATACACAGGAGGGCGCCGAGACATCAAACACCATCTCCCATTATAGTTAGCTACCTTCAAACACGGTCCACACTTAGAACTTCGCCTTCCACGTGACTGTTGCTTAGGTAAGTAAGTATAACTTTAACTTTGATTAAAAAAATGGAAAGATAAGATAACGATGCAGATGCTAACTTATTAACTGCAGATGTATGGAAATGAAAGTAAGAACGAACTAACTAGATAACCAACGTGCTCGTGCGCGATGCATGGGGAAATCATAAATTGGGAACTTCGTACGTATTGATCGTGGTGTAACCTTTACAATGACATTATCTTGCAGCTGAAGGCATACCAAATCGTCTTACAGTCTGACATTAATTTGTAAATAGATACAGTATTCGAATGTTATCTGTGAGGTTGTTTCCCCTAAAAACTGATGGAGTCGTGTTGCGACGTCTTTTGACCACTCCCCGTCTCTTGAATATAATGAATAAACAAATAAATCTAATAGTTTTGATCGCTTGGATGTCTAAGTCTGAGTTCTGAAGTAGAGAGAGATAAGCTATAAGTAAAATGCGACAGAGAATATTTTCATAAAAAGCGTTAACATTGGGGCTGGAAGCCGGTCTACGGCATCATCTGACCAGGTCAAAGCGCGGCACCTCTTGGACAGCTCATATAATCACAGTCCATGCCAGGATCGGAGCTCTAGCCAGACTCGGGTCTACTTCATACAAAATCCCGAGTTGCTAATTGTGATAAGTCCTATTATTTCAGTAATTTCATCATTATTGTCAATATGGATGCATATCTCGTTAATCAGTCTTGCGCGCCATTATTGTCGGCGTCTGCTTATGCCATTCGGAACTCCAGCGTGGTGCCTCTTTCTTAATGTTTTACAAATGCTCATAATAATGCCATTTTAGATTTATAAGACAAGATACAAGAAGACCAGATATATGTTTTATTTAACCAAAAATTGTGAAGATTGATAGATGAACAGAAACGGATAAAGTAAGTGTGTATATTATCGATTTTAGTAGTGGCATGTCATGGCTACCCCCGCAAGGCATTATAAGGCGATCATATTGAAGTGGAATACCACTCAAAGCGGCAGGCAGTTACGAGATCCATTCTGAATCATATCAATGGCTTCTTCTGTATTGCTTTAGCGTAAGTTCATAATGCTGATATCGCTTTAAATATTTCCTGTAACTATTTTGTAAGTTCCTGAATACAACACCTGTATACAAACAGGGCGCCACTGTCTGTCTCTTTGTCTACATTACGGTTAAAAACATTTTTATTTGTGTTTCAGGTGAGTGACCCCGCGCCGACCCCGAATATCGACAGTACCACGGGGGAGCTGACGAACGACGACGCCCTTTGTCGGACTGAGACGCCATGTCAACGTAACCAGGTCGTTGAAATTGCCGCCACAGGAGGCACAGAAGTCACATGGTCTGATTTTATATGTAGGGAAAAGGGTATTGTTGTAGAACAAATCATTCCACCCATCAACACAGCTTACGTGGGACTATATCCATCAAAGAAACAAAGTCCCAAGGTTATCCAGAGGTTTGATTCTATCTATGACGATAGTACGGTGTCAGAGTCTATCACAAACTTTGACGACATTGATGACGACACTGATGACGTCACGTCTGTGGAATCTAGCGGGAATGTGACACCACGTGCATGTGATAGATTTGGAAAAGAAATTGCTGCGAGTTTGATTAACGAGTTATTGGAAAATCTTGTGGTGGAAAGTACTGAAATAAATATGTCGGAAACTGCAGACGTAGACAACACAGATCCCTGTCAAGTTGATAAAAACACATTGAAAACGCTTGAAGATTTGGTGGACAATTGCGAGTTTGACATGGCCGAAGACTATTTGACTGCAATTGAGAAAGCCAGTCACACACTGAATGGAATATCGAATCAATTTCCAACCCCGAAGGTGTTGCGTGCGGCTCAGGAGGCGTGGGAGGGAAATAGAGTAATTCCTCCTCGTGACGAGTGCGGCCGTCCGCTTCCTTACCCGTACATAGCACAGGAGACGGTGGTAGAGTATGGAATCGAGGCTGTCGTGTCCAGTCTAAAGGCAAAGACGCTCAAGGTGAGTTATTGATGAGACAAAAAGCTAAAAGTAGTAATTGTTCGTCACAATGTAAGATGTCAGCATACAATCACATGATGGTTAATATTTGTACTTTCAATACATTACTATTCCATTGACTTCAAATATCGGAGTTTTCTAACAATGAATGTGTATCTCAAGAAAACATTAATTACATGCATACAAATTTTGCTGTCAACGTTGACGTACGTTATATTTTATAGACTTCATTACTTGAATTTGTTCTTTAATAAGTTATGTTTTCGAAGCTAAGCCTAGTTCAGAATAGAGATACTATATGCTAGACAATACGTTCCATATTTTCTTGTACATAGTATAAATTACTGTTGATTTACCCCAGAAGTCGGAGCTACCTAACAACAAGCATATCGATCCGGATCTCTAACAATTTATCTAGCTTACCTATATGGACCATAATTACTGTTTTAAAGTTCTATAGCTTCCCTCTCTTAATTCTTATGTACCTTGTACGTGATCTGATTTAATGGCGCTGTATGATCAGCCTCTTGACAACACTCTTCATCGCTTTCATTAGTCACTGACAAAACGTTACTATAATGTTCATATCGTTGATGCACATAGACATTTTTACCGCAAATCATAGGGAAGAACAAAAAGATTCTTTTCAATCTATATAATTCTAGGAAAATGTAGATCTGAAAGATGTTCTTGCGCAAATCCAGACGTCGTGTTCCGACAAAGAGGCCATCATACGTTGTGTGTTTTCATTGGTCCAATTTGCACGGAGAGCAGAACTTGAAGATTTGATTGGTCAGCTTACGAACGGATGGGTCGAAGAGGACATACTTCGAGTTCATGCTTTCAATCATATATGCAGGTATGAAGAAGAAAAGAGCTAAGAAATCCCATCAAGAATAACGCTATTGAAACCAACCAGATGCATGCCTGCATATCACAATCGTAGAAAATATGATTTTTTATTTCGTTTATAAAGGTTTTTATATTGCTAAACCTAATTAGAGCAAAGCATTAAGCACGTGTTCATTATAGATTATCACATTGTTTTTTCAGGGATTGTCGCTCGAACAATTTTCTATTTGTGAGCAAATGTATAAAATCGAGAGGCAATCGCAGGTGGGTCCAAGATTTTATCCATGTGCGAGCAACGAGAAAATTGTTCGAGCGACAAACACTAAAAATACTTCATGATAAACTATCCATTATTTATATACTACTACCTTATATATTTCTCCGTTTAAAAACAAACTCATCTAAACACCATGTTTTCCATGATCCCCTGTGACAAACGCAAACAAATACAAGTTCTGCGCGGAGGAATTACAGTGAACCTTAAAACTACACAATCCTATCGTCATCTGCTTTCTCATATGCACATTTACACCAGAAATGATGTTGTTATTCTCCGTAATTTTGTATTGATATGTTTACATTGTATAATGGACTATTTTCTTAAGCTGATGCTGTTTGTGTGGACACTATTTACGGTTTCTGACGTCATCCAGCGCGAGCAGACGTTTTTTTTTCTTTTGAGAAAATACTTTCCCAAGTGCTGGGAAATAGTAAAATCCCGTTCTCAAATGCTTCTCAAGTCGTTCTTAACATTTTCTCATACTAACAACCAATGATAATGAATTACCGGTAGGGAGTATAAAGTAGTATACGGATGATAATGCAGCTTATCAACGTTTTTACGATACTAGCACACATTTACAACTTAATTTGCAAAAATGGCAACAATACAGTATATCATTTACTTAAAAATATTTTGAAATCAAAATCTGTTGCTGGCTTTCATGACAATTTGTCTAAAAGTTGGTATAAAGGTCTTACGGTATTTTAAACAAAATGACTTGAAATAAATGAAAGTATTCAACGTAAGTTCACTTTGTACATAAGACCACGCCTTTCGTTTGTTCACACATAAGTCCTCGAGTACTGATATACACTAATGTACTAAATTATCGCACGATGTTTTTAACGTCAAAACATGTCAATGCAATATTTCAGGTCCATGGATATACCAACTGCAACTATCAGCGGTTATCATAAACTTGACGTAAGTGACGTGACAGAAGACAATCCAAAATTGTCTCTCTGGTCGGCTGTTCTGCTGAACGATATTTGGAAGTACATCGACACCACAAGACGTAGTGTATTTCGGGACGAGAAACACTTGTGGAAGGCGTACAGACCGTCATTTTGTACCTCGTGGTTAGTTAGTCCGTTGTGTTTCATCCAGACGCATTTGCCAAATAAACGTTATTGGCAGCAGCTGAGTCGGCCTGTCAGTCGGTCAGAATGGGATAGCATGGTATTGTTGACTCCACATTTCTTCCACTATAACCTTCAACTTCACAGTCATGACAGATACGAGATCCCGTGTGACAGCGAAAGTGTCACGATACTTTTACGTTACCCTGAGCGGAATCAACTTCTGTTCGAAGCAAAACTTCTATTTCAGGATAATCCCGTGCAGGTCACTCTACCGCAGAACGCTTCAAGCACATTTGTGGAAACTCGAATATCTGAAAACTCGGAGATAGTAATTCGTGTTGTTCCACCTCATACAGGAGAATTTATACTTGCAATATATGGCCTAGATATTCTTGAAAATCCCTACAAGTGCATGCACCTTTGCTCATATAAAATACAATGCAACAAGCTTTCTGGAGATGTGCCCTTTTTCCCGTCAGTCTCACAAGGGCGTTACCAGTGGGGACCGGGTGCTGACACATTTAAAGCCGGGCTGTCACCTGCAAACTGTTTCGATTCTTCTATCGTCTGTGAATCCTCGTCCTTGCATCTCAAATTTCGAATGACCAGCGGCTGTGAAAGTGAAGACATAGTGGTAACAATGGCAGGGGGCGATCGGTGTGATGAAGTTTTGAATAGGTACGTGTTTTTCTGGACATCAGATGGTCTTGCCCACTTCCTTGTACATTCCCCGGGTCCTGGACAGTACGTGCTGAAGATTTGTCAGAAAATGAGTTGTTCTACAGTTGCTGTCTGCTCATATCTGGTCAACTTTACTAGCCAGACGTCAGATGTTTCCCTCCCCCCTGGATTCACCGACAGTTTTAACAAGCTTGGCACCACCAAGGCAGGTTTGACCGCAGGGTTCGACCAAAACGAGTGGCTCACGGCGTTCTCTACAGCCCCAGTTACGGGCGAGGTCGTTCTTCAGCCGGTATTCGACCACGAACATATCGCCAGTAGCTCCATACAATTGCGACTGTTGGGGAGGGACTGCATGGACATGACTGTATACACAAAATGTAATTTAGAGGACAAGCTACTGTCGTGTACAGTTCTTCTGCCTAGGATAGGCACATACCTTCTCTCCCTCTACGTAGAGACACTGGACGGTTCAACGACGTGTTGGCACAATGCCATAATCGTTGCAGAGGTTCCGTGTGCCAGCTGGGCGCCGTTTCCAAGCAGGACTCGCGAAGTTCCGCTTGGTTTCTGTCTTCACTCGCCGCTCTCCGGTCAAATTCCAGCTAAATCAGAAGTGATGTTTTCTATACAGCTTCACGAGGCTCACGATGTCGCCGTAGTAACGAGTGGTGGCTGGTTCCATCTAGAAAAGTCAGACTCCAACTCGTCGTCGTGGACGGGAAGGGTTAACACTGGCGCAAGGGGCACGGATATGAGGTTGTGTGCAAGGTTCGAATCTGGGTCGGGAACGTTTACGCCATTGTGTATTTACAAGGTTAGTTTCGATTTCAAATAGCAGTTTATTATTCACGGGGTCTAAAAAGATAACGTGTATTGGTTGAACCCGCATGTCGAAATTTTACCCTAGACAGTTTGCAATATCCCCATAAAGGGGATAACTTAATAATTGTTGGTGATATTACAATTTTTCGGGGATATCTAAGAAATAAATTGTGTTTCTGGTGGTTTTATCAAATGATTAAATTCAGTAGGATATGGATATTCGGAATGGAACGCAGCGTTCTATGGAACAAATAGCCATATCCTACTGATCTTTATCCTTTGAAAAAACCAGCAGAAAGACAATTTAATACTTATATTTACTGTCGAACTGAACAGTATCGTTTGGTTTCGGTCGACTTTTGAAACAGCCGCCATATGATGTTACTAATTTCCGCGAATTTACAAGTCAACAAAAAAGACAAAATATGTTCCGCAGGATGATATCTTATAATATTCATTTTTTTTGCACGTAAATTTAAGAAATAAATTATCTTTCTGGTGGTTTTATCAAAGGATAAAGTTTATTTATAAATCGGGATTTCCCTGCTGTCTGTGTTTTGGATCTGCCTGGAATGTGGATCAGTGTACGGTGTATTACTGCGCGCCGCTCTAATTCTCGCGTGTCCTCCTAACTTATTGAAAAATAAAGTTCAGCGGGTATCGGTACATATAGAAATGCATTGGTTATACGTTCAATTCACCACAGACTGTAAATATATGACAATAAAATGCAGTTACTCAAGCTTTTTTTGAAACTAGGTACATGTAGGCTCCCTTAATACTTTTTAAAATTTCTTTCTGCATTTCTTTTTAAAATTTTGAATTATGTATTGAGTGATTCGATATAACCACAATGATAATAATACAGCGTGTATCACGGTAAACACGAAGATGATGTGTGGAAGTGTAGCGGGAACATACCTTTAACTTGCCCATTAGTCCAAAGACCTAGCAAACTTCCCACTGGTGTTTTCATGTCTCTTTCCATCGTTTCGAGCTATCGCACATCAACTTATTAAGTTTGATGAAGCATTACTCTCCCTTCGTCTTTTTCTTATTATTTTTCTTCTACTTATGGTTTTCGGGCGCTGTTTTAGACTACCAGCTAAATAACTATGAAACTTCACATGGTGGAATATGGGCATAATGTGTGTTACGGGATTCTCTTTCAGATCGAGGTCATCAGGCATGGCCGTCATGGCCCCGAGATTAATAACCAATTTATTGGTGTGTTCCAGGGTGATGCCCACTATCCCTCTGTTTTGATTTTGTTCATACTTATTATTATCATCTTAAATACTTGAATCCTGATGCATCATTTGCGACCATTGGGTACATTGAGGGGGTCTTGGTAACATGGACTATGACAATTAAAATGTATTGTTTCGTGTGTTGAAGGATAGGATCGATTGATATTTGGAAGGGGGGCTTAAGATACGAAGTTTTTCTCAGTTATCGGAATTAAAGCATTCAGTTTTAATATATATGAAAGCACTCCACAAGGACATTTTATTATTTCTAAAAGGACGAAGAAAAATGATGTTAACAGTTTATACTACAATTAATTGAACATAAAGTCATGTCAAACCAGTACATCATTAAAAATACTTACGGAAAGTTTTTTAATCCAAGCTAGAGATTCTATTCCAGAATAATCTGGATTAATATCCATCTCCCCACATTCCCTTTTCGTTTTCTGGTGTGTCCTTTGAAAACAATCCTTTGCTAATACGTCTATTTATTTGTGACCTTATTAAGGACGATATATTGTGATGCGCCTAGCTAGAACACAGGGGCACGCAGCTACTATTAATATTGATATTGTTAGAATTTCAGTCTAAGATTAATATTAATAGTAGTTGCATGCCCCTGTGCCTAGAATGAAGGATTTTGTCATGTTTATTTTCTTTTTTTTTTATTCCAGATACAATACTAGTATTTTCAAAACGTTTAATTTCATTCTTATTGAATTGTTAGTTATTGTTTGATGTATAATTTTCCAGGTAATATCTGGAGAGGAGTACGAGTCTCGATCATTACAACAGAGCACACTGAGAGAAAATCTTCTACGGCGGGCAGACACGAGCATCAGTTAACATTGAATGGAAAGTTTGGGGCTGCTAAAGTGTTTGGTTCTAAGATAGCGCGTATCAGCTTATTGTCTCTGGTGCTAGAAGGTAGTGTCAGTCACTAGTTCTAGGATGGTAACAGACTGTCTTATTGAATTTTTTCAGGTAATCATATTTGGAAAAGAGGTCGAGTCTAGTTCTTAAAAAACAGAGTACATAGCGGGAAAACCATCTATGTCGGATAGAGCCGTGCATCAATCAGTTAACACTGAACGGACAGTTCGAGTCTGCTAACAGTGTTTGGTTCTTAGATAACTACAATCAGCAGATAGTCTCTGGTGGTACATAAGAGTCGGTCAATAGTTCTATGATGGTTTACACTATTATGTATGCAGTTTTCATTTGGCAATTTAACTGTATGTATGTAAGCTTTATTGACTGCTGATTATCGTTACATGGAGAATTTAAATGTAAGAAAAATTACCAAAACAAGACTTCCTGATTTACGTGCCGTGCGACGCTATTTGTTGGAGTACCATTATCAAAAGTCCATTTTATCAAAACTAATGCTAGTTTGAAGAAGAAATTAAATCAGAACCCTGTTGAATCTAAAATATTTCAACTATTCATATTTTTTCTGTGATATTGATTATTTATCCTCATATATTCGCCAAAATATCGAAGGGTTCCTTGCAGGGTAGAGTTAAACATGAAGTTGGATAAACATGATAACCGACCACTTATCTTCTCCTGACAAATTTTTACATTTTGTGGATAGGAAATAAACATTTTTTTTGTAAACGTTGAGTTCAGCCAGATGAGAACTTCATAGACTCTTTATTCTCAGTCACATCAACAGTGTAATATCACAGTATGTTTATCTAAAACTCAGACATTTCAAAATGTCAAAGACTTTTTCAAGTAAGAAATACCACTTACAGAACAGAAAGTTAATTTTGGAATTCCTTAAGAAGTTAAAAGCGAGCTGAACTAATTTAATAAGTTCTATTGCATATAATCAACTACTGGGTATTTGCTAATATTCACATTGCTTTTTTGTTTCAAGAATTTTTCAAATGCATTAAAATTCTTGCAACTTAGACCCTCATGAATATTTCGTGATTGTCAGGTTGTTAGATGCTAGTAGTAACAACACTCGAACTCTGTGCGGGGTATTCTGAAATGGACTTTCATAAATTGTCATTAGCGATATTAAACCTGATACAAAATCACAGAATTTTAACCCCACGAAATCAACTATATAGCATTTATATTACAATGTATATACATCATGTAAATGAAGTACAGTTACTATGCAGCTTCCTTAGTCCATGTATTTTGGGTGAGAATATGTCACTTTAAGAAACGGTATTTCGTATATATAGAGAATAAATTCAAAACCATATTGTTTTTCTCACTTTTTTTATTTCCCCAGCATTGATAAAACAGGATCACCCACTGTAAATTCTACTACATTTGATGAATTATAAATACTACCGTGGTATATTCAAATCAGTGAGTACACATAAAAGCACTTTTGATAAATGTCTTAATCCAACCAATTGTGGCCAACCAATCAGTCTGCTCCAGTTAATTTAACCAATAACATTTCAAGCATAGTAAGCCTAAGGTGTTCAAAGTCTGGTTAGCTTGCCAAGTCAGCAACAATTTTTTTTAGATTTTTAAAAAGTGTGTGTGTGTGAGGGGTGTGTGTGTAATAGTTGTAGTTGTTATTTTCAATAAAATGTCCGTTTTAAAAAGTTAATTCAACTCTGAGCAACTGGTTCCTGCTTTCCATAAGAGAATCATACAGAATGAAAACATTTTCCACATGAGCAGAGGGAAGAAAATTATCATAAGAAATCCAGTTCCTGATTAAGAAATTCAATAATAATTAAAGCTAGAGATATTGATACACTTAGGACTGTATACCAGCAAATTTACCAGATAAGGGTGACTATTTTACGGAGCAAAAGGTATCCCAGTATTCAGTACCTTTAGAGTTCCATTCACCTTACACATCAGCTACACTGCAATTTATTAATAGGAGTAATCAAATGGCCCTTACAACCACACGCTACCTTCCCTACAATCAAGCATCCTTGGATCACATATTTCACTTCGGTATACCTCACACGTCAAATATGTTACAGCGTTTTGGGTAATTATCAGTGTTCTTGTTAAAAGCCAGTTGCCGGCAAAAACAGCTTTTTCTCAACTTTGAGCTAGCTATTTTCCAGGAAATGGACTATTTGTGATAATAGATCCTGTCACATTGAACCAGCTATTCTTTTAAATCAACCACCTGTTCAAAAACTGGTTATTGAAAAAATATGTATGTCAATGCTTCTGTGGTAAATAATAGTATTTACATATAAATATAAGCATCTGTGTCTTTCCCTTTTTCCAGATGAAATTATATTTCCATTTCACTGAGATAAGAAATTGAAAACTCATTCATTATAATAGTTAGCTCCTGGAATTAATATATTCCTAGTCAATTAACAAAAAAAAAAAAGATCCTTAAGTTCAATCTACTCTATCATACACACTGCACCTTTTATCACCTTGGTATTGCACATTACATATAGGTCAGACGTTTTAAATATTGATATGAATGATCACGATCAAATGTTAACCCACACAAAATAACCCAAATATGGTAAAAAAATAAAAAATTGAAAAAAAGAAAACAATGAGAATGTGAAGTAATAAAATGTGTATTATAATTTTCTTTCGCTACCATGAAATATGTGTAATAATTTCACATTTCAATAGAAAAAAATGTCATTAAAATGTTATGTACTTGCCATTTAGTAAATACATTTTCTTTTATATGCTTTGTTTCAAAAATGAGTTCTTGTAACTTTTCATTGAAAAACTTGACATGAACTGTTTTTTTATTATTATCCTTTTTCTCAGAAGGCAGCCCATTTCATTTCTTTATAAATGGTTCATCTCTGAATAGAATTAAGCCTTTGACACAGAGCGAATCTTCAAATATTCACAGTATTTGTCAAACCTCCTGGACTATAAGTTTGGTTTACACACTCTAATAACTAAATCCTAACATGAAAAAAAAAGGTATTGATGGTATAAAATGAAGCATAGCTGACCGAACTGATAATAAAAGGTACAGATCAAATGTAAACCACATGCATGTCCAACTAAGGATATGTCTGATGATCCCCAGGCTGTAATGGTGTCTGGAGTGGGGACATGTATCACAGATATAATTAACACCAATTCTTCTTCACTCTCTTCAGGACTTGGATGTTGATAACAGTAAATTAATCTGGAAAAAAAATCAAAGCATTAACGTTTTGTACAACAAGAATGATATCAAAGTCATAAATATTCATCATATCTGTCTTTTCAAATCACAACTGGAACTTTATAATTAACTCTCATGTCACAAGGTGAACAACACTGCTGATCAGCTAACATACATTTACATGGGTAATAACCTCTTCTATTTAGAGCTAGACGAGGCTACACCAGTCTTATATCTTTAGAGCTAGTGTTGATAGGCTACACCGGTCTTACCTCTTTACAGCTTGATGAGGCTTCACCTGTCTTACCTCTTTACAGCTTGATGAGGCTTCACCGGTCTTACCTCTTTAGAGCTTGATGAGGCTTCACCTGTCTTACCTCTTTAGAGCTAGTGTTGATAGGCTACACCAGTTTTACCTCTTTAGAGCTTGATGAGGCTTCACCTGTCTTAC
>JAULCA010329126.1:0-12560 GCA_032360845.1 Crassadoma gigantea
TTCCACGTTTTCATATAGGAGTGCGCTTTGGCCCCACACCAGACATCTATCTGTCAAAATGTCTAAGTCTGGTGTCATGGCCAGAGAAAACTCGGGCTAAGCAAAATTGAAAGCTCAGAGTGCGCCACCTTTTTGATGAGACAAGAATACTAGAACGATCCTGTGATGTACATCAGAAGAATCTCGCGGTCACGTAACGTAAAAATTGACAGCCTTTAAAGCCGGGCGTCTCTCCTTCATCATCTTCAAAGGACAAGTATCAACCTAACGATTGGTAGTTATTTTACCTGACACGAATCAAACAGCTATCTTTGTCCCTTCAATTTTGCTATGACACAAAATGTATTCCAGAGGAGTAGAAAACGAAAGTGAGCGTAACCCCAGACAAACAAAAATATGTATCATATGTTGTAGAGAGGGTACAGTGGGGATTATGAATCACCGTCTTAGTTGTAAGTTGTAAGAGGTATCGTCATATAAGTATGTGTGAAAATGGTACAGTCAGTGAATATTCATCGTTACAGCTAAAACAATGACGTAGTACGCAAAACTTTTGTTCGATTTTAATTGGAAATGCACGAGTGAACATCACACACAAAACTGCGAATAACCAACACTACTTGAATATCCATTTGTATGAATTGTGTTGAACTGAGTGCAAATAACTTCTGGAAAATACGCAAAATTATAAATACGGAAATTCCACGTACACATGTACTGTGCAACAGTGAGGTACAATCTGAGACTTCAAACGGGCACACCGCAAGTGAAACGGTGGCCGTAACCCACATTTAACAGACGTACATGCTGTGCATAAATAATACAACAAAGGCCACTGTTAATAGGGGCTATCAATCTTGATGCGCAACACTGCACATTTACACAATGAAGTATTTAAAACGTATTTTTAATTTCTTGGGGTTGTTTGTTATTCATTCGCGGTACTTGGAAGTTGGGAGCCAAATCGCCCGACATGTTTTTGTTTGCATACGTTTTATTTCTACAATATGTCAAATTAATGAAATCTTTCCTTATGAAGGGTTGCGATGTATTTCATTATCTTTAACCAGTTATTGAGATTACGACAAAATATGTAAATCTTCAGTTTGGAGGTAATAAACGCTGGTAAGACAGGACAGGAAGTTGCCGATAACGCTACATTTGTAGCAGCATGTGTGACAACAGTTCAGAAGCATGTATTACGTTTATAGTGCAGATTGTCTAATCTAATCGGAGCTATTAAGTTGTTAAAAACAAAATAGCACATCCCGTCAACAGAAGCTATACACAACTTCCCGTCCTGTAACTACACAAATCTGACGTACCAGGATACACCGCGGACATCAACGGGGGTCTACCGCCACTTATAAACCACAGGTCGAGGTACCTCGCCCACTAGGTTCAAGTCTACATTTCCGAGAAAATAATCGCAACTTCGAAATACTTCAACCACGTGTGACTGTCTGACATTCCTGATTCACGTACCTACATCCTCGCCATTTATGTATGATTTGAATGTTATATCCGTATTACCTTCTACGAGTTTGAAACATAGGGAACTTATTATCATGATTTCACAATTGGGGGAAGATTATTGTGTTCGGGCTGAAGAAAAGGACTGAGGTTACCATGTATTTTACTACTTTGATACCATTAGGATAAAGGGAAATCGATTTTTGTACTTATTTATTTACTTAAATGCCCTCCACCTTTCCCAGGTTCCGGCCAAAAAACCCTCTTAAGGTACTGGATGGACCTCGTGGAGCTCCACGGGGTTGAATACAACGGGGCCAGATACGTATACACGCGCTAGGGGTGGACGCATCAGTGTCTCTAGGTAGTCAAGCGTCTCTAGAACTACTTCCGTGAAACAGGGTTCATACGGATCATGCCAAACCCAATTCAAGGCCTTTTTAAGGCTTTTTAAAGGCCTTATCTTAATTTTGAAGGCCTATCACAACGAAACAGGAAAATTCTACAAATAATCGTATCCTTTGTAAAAATACAAGTATACCAGGTCATAAATAGTTTTATTTAACATTAAAAACCTGTTTTGTTTCATACAAAATTGTGAAATTTCAATGTGTAAGAAAGGCATGACTCTAGATATTGGATAATCATATAAACAGCAAACTTCAAAGATTGTTCAAAGCCACAGACCAGTATTCAAGGTTTCCAAGGCCCAAAGTGAAAGCCAAGGCTTTTCAAGGCCCCGTGCTAACCCTGGTGAAAGGAACGTTTGTGTTTTTGTGTCTTTCCCCTTTCAGTTTGTTCAGAAACGTACTTAGTTGACTTCTTTCGACATTCACAAGTTAAGGAAGAACAACACTGCACTGACCTAAAACAGTCGTCCCCTGATGACGTCAGCAAGAAGTCGACAAATGATGATGTCAGCAGACAGTCTGTCATTGATGACTAAACGTCTGTCCTTCGACTCAGTGACCTATAAATACCGGGGTTTGAACCCTGACCGCAATGAAGGTCTCAGAAATGTAATGCACGTGCTGTCTAGTTAAGTGTAAAAAATGCGCGAGATTGTTATACAGTGCTTGCGAGTGAGTGAGTCAGTCATTGAAATATTTTTCAAGCCAGGAATAGTTATTTAGATGACTAGTATAGGTAGCTACATTATATAGGTGTTCTATGAGTGTGTAGCCAGACTTCACCGTTCTCAAGAAATACAGCTGTATTAGTCCTTACATTACGTGTGTACGCGTCGGTAGTTATTGTACTATGCACGGGGTAATGTGATGCTGTTTTGATTATATTAAATAGCGTTAAATAGCTGAAGGGCTATATTCGTAGATGGCTGATAAAAATACCACTGTTTTACTTGTGGTGTAAACACACACTTATTCAGCAGTATGCGGGTCACGAGGAAATTATAAAATTACAGTACGTATTATATACATGTTTCCTGATCTTGTAAACACATACCATTATTGTTCTTAGCGATATATACCACAGTTCTTTGTTTTCAGGGGTTACATATGTAACTGACCAAATATTTGGCAAATCAATTTAACTTTATTTTTTTATCGGCGATGGATACATTAAAAATATTTAGGGTCGAAATAAATTAACACCTTATCTCGGCAATTAATATAACTGAGCTAAACTTCTATTCATACACACACATCAACACGATACAGCGCTAGATTCTGAAACAGAATCAAAATTACAATCAGCAGTTTGTTTGGTCTTGAAAATAAACCCTTCTATAAACGTTCTGTGGTGGGTTTTTTTATAGACTGGGGAGGGTTTAAGATTAAAATACCTACCGGAAGCAAACCTCCTGCCGAACAGATTATCATTACGGCCCTTGAGAGTCAGGAGACAGTCTAGTCCACTCTGGGAGTTGACCACTTCCCGGATACACATAATACATTCCATCCTTAGGACCATGTCGGAGAGGTGTGTCCCGCCGATCTCGCCGAGTTTCTTCAGACATTGAAATAGGAACCCGAGACCGTCAAACTCCAGGAATTCCGACATCCAGTCCCGGTCATTTCCTTTGATGCACCGTCGCAATTTGGCCAAGTTGGCGATTGTCGGGTTCCGGATCCATAGGAGAAAGTTCACAGCGTCCCCGCTCCCGGCCCCCCTGTCCGGGGAACTCTCATC
The DNA here is from genome assembly GCA_032360845.1 of Crassadoma gigantea. Lineage (NCBI taxonomy): Eukaryota > Metazoa > Mollusca > Bivalvia > Pectinida > Pectinidae > Crassadoma > Crassadoma gigantea. Next base: position 3,625 of record JAULCA010329126.1, read on the forward strand.
CTCGGAGTTCCCTAGGTCTAATCCCACAACAAATCCATCGGAACGGTGTCGCTGGACCCGTTTCTGTTTCCGTTTGTTAGCAAATCTGCTGGCTTTGGTGACTTTGGTCACTCCGTTGGACTGTTTCGGAGTGTCCATCGCTTAGAATTGACTCTATAAGGTCTACAAAAAACAACCATCCACTGTTCGCGTGGTGGTTCCAACACGCAGTAGAAACCACACGGTATACATGTGCGCAATAGATAATTTTGAAGAAGAGTTGTTGAGAAGTTCGCGAAGCCGATGATTCTAGTAGTATTTATACACAAGACTACAGCCAGGCGGGGAACATCCACTGTTGATGGTGCGTGATAATATCGCACATTTACAAACAGGAGTGTGCACACACTACGTACCGGCACGTGTATATATCTGTTATACGGCACCTCGCAGCAATTTTGATACAAACAATATATGTACTTGTATTTACATACATATGCTTTTACCTATATTCCGAGAAGTCTCTGGTATACAGCGGCGTAATTGATGACAGACCGATCAACAAGCGTCGCTCAGGCGACTAACGACATTTATCCTGCATCGATACACTCGGAACCTCTCTGACCCACAGGAACCTGAGAATAAGATAAAGTAATTACTATGCTGGGACCTTTACTGATGGAGGTTTAGACACTCGGCTAAATGCCAACCTTATGGATGACATTTAAGGGGTTTCGATACAGATATATATTTAAACGACTGTTTTTATATGAACCTCGGGAAAACGTCAAAAATATTTCTCTTTATCCTTTAGAATAGGTTGAAGCATAATTCTCAAGTTCCTTTGTCGCTTATTAGAAGTTAGAAAACTAATTGTTCCAGCTACAGTGACATTACACAATGGAGCCAATGTTCCAATTTCACTTGTCTCCAAAGCTGACCAAAATGATACAGAACATTTTGGCTCACTCTGACAACGGGGAAAATGGTAAAGCATTCCACAATTTGATTTCGCCAGGTGTAGAGCTAAACCCCCGTACTCGCATACACATTTTGTCTTAACTCGCAGGTCCCTGTGTTCTTATATTATTACCTACCATGTGTATCAGCTGGCGATGTGATGTTAGACCGTATCGCTGTTAGGTAAATAACGAGTATTTTATACATAAGCAGAGGTATTCAACAGATTTTTTGTCAAAATGAACAAATCGATGACATGAGGTGCTTATCATTACGTAACTTCGCGGCGTCTTTTCACAGCGGTAATTTGGGGGGGAGGGGGGATGGGGTAGGGCGGGTTGATATTATGACGCTATGACAGGGGAGGATCCAGAGTTTTTCCTTAATGGGAGGCGCATGCCCACGGTCGTATGAAGGCATTGGTCTAAGGGGCGGCAACCCCATTGGTCAAATTCTAGGGGTAAAGCCCTGGTGGGTGGTCTACTTTGTACATGTATATGCCGGGTACTGATTCATGAAACCATCCGCGTACTCAAGCATGTGATTAAAAGCATGTCACACGTTCATAAAAAAAGTTTAACATCATAAATCATCCTGCATACGATGGTGGATGCGCGCCTCCAGCTAAATCTCTCAAAAAAAATGTTAAAAATCATTGACAAATTGCAAATTTGATTTACTTATTACCGGCATAAGATATTGGGATTGAAAACAAAACTTGAGTTTGAGCATGATAACGGTTTGAATGAATACGGATCCAGGTATTATGCCCCCTCTCCCGGATAAATAACATACAGGTAATTTCAAAGCTAGTTACGAAATGGCAAGCAAATATCACAGGGTAATTAAACAAATAAAAGCAAGAAAAGTACAAAAGCAAAAAAAACGAGGATTTGGTATCAGCAGTTACGTTGCTCCTGTGTTTGTCGTCTATAGTATATGGCTTAACTGGGCAAATGAGCCAAGGTTTGCGACTTTCCCCATATTATGAGATTTCGAGAACAGGCTTTCGAAATCAGGCCCACTTCAATGCTACTTGGTTTCGTTCAAATTATTTTCTCCAATGCATAACATAGTTGAGTTTCATTTATTCATAAATTTTAAAAAGTGACATTTTTAAAAGCATTTAAAGAATGTTAAATATCGACCAGATGTGGGAAAGAAAGTTGAGGTTCAACACTTAACAAGTAAAATTGATATGTAAATATGCAATAAATGAGTTGTGAAATGATAAATAGATAGATGCTTGTGTAAAAATACCCGCTACTTTAAAAAATAAAGCATGCAACTGATGAAATACATATACAGATAACGATTTCATGTTTAAGTAAGCCGTCATATAAAAAGTGCCTCCATTTCTTCGCGTCAATATTGATGATAGTCATTTTGTGCTTTACTGTATCTTATAGACAAGTATTTATGTGGTGACGGTGTTTTCTTACACAAAGGATAATATTTCAGCCAAGAGCAATATGGAGCAAAGGATAACATGAAAAAAATGAACCAGGCACATTATTAAATATAATAAAATTTGAAATCGAATCATATAGCTGGATTTGATTTTTTTCGCTCATGTACAAAAGTATTTGCATTAAGGTCCATGGTGAGCGGTGATTTTTTTAAACAAAATTGCTTCCATATTCAACAAACATTCAACGTATTTAAACTTTGCACCATAATTCGTCTTTTATTTGCAAAAAAAGGTGGCATTCTTAATGAAAGGCTGTACATAATTACAACCAGTCTGATGTACAAGGCTCCCTCTAAAGGGTCTTTAATTTAGGTAATTACACTGATGTCTGTATGCAAAATATTCAACTAGCGATCTCCAGATCCAAACTAAATAGGTGGGGATTACTGTATGATTGGAGTAATAGCGTGTTTGATTAATTTAAAGAGAGTGGTGTTAGGGGTACATTATATATGGCATTTAAACTATGAAGAGTAGTGGGTATAAAGGGAGAGTATTAAGGGAGAGTCGGAATGGAGGAATCACACAGTCGTTAATTCTGTGTGCATTGCATAACTGTTATGTCCTCCAATAAAACACAATAGAAGATGGTAGGAATAATCGAGAGTTATTCGTTATACAACAGTCCACGTTTCTTCGTTTTTTTTAATCGGGAATACCCAGGGGTTATGCTCACGTTTGCTCTCTACATCATACTTCAGCTAGCTAAATCTCTGGCTATTTTTTTTGTTATAGCGTCCGTCATAAGTTTCTCGCCGTGTAATCCTCTAACATTGTTGGAATATCTACACACCTGGAATATGTCATAGCAAAATTGAAGGCAATCTGTGCACTACCTTGTTGATGAGACAAGGAGACTATAGTTCGATCCTTTGATGAACACCGAAAGAATCTCGCGGTCACGTAACGGTAAGAATTGACAGGCTTTGAAGTCGGGCGTCTCTCCTTTGTAATCTCAAAGGGCATGTATCAACCTAGCGATTAATCAAATTTTGGTCAGGTTTTTTTACCTTCGGCATGTCATTTCATTGAGATAGCACTATGAAGTCGGCATCAGATCCGCGTTATCACAAGGAGGCAACTACACCAACATACCCTGTCCCCTGCATACACACACGCAAGCACGCATACACAACACATATGGAAGCACGTCTTTAAATGCCCTTACCTGTTAAAAGGACATTAAACAAAATTAAACCAAACTTTCATTTATTCTTAATCAAAAACTTCTTCCAATAACATCTCAAACAACATTTAAAACATATTGACATCGTTTCTAGCGGTTTGAAATTCTCCTTGCGGTACCCTCTCAATGCGTGCATGTTCTAATTGAGCCTGTTCGTTTTTTTTCAAATCCAACTGTTAAATGTAACAGAAATATCTTATTAGAGGTATATATTATGATACTTACAATTCTTACTTGCGATGTATTGTGCAAATTAAAAAATGCGTTATGTGTGTGAACTCAAGACTCGTACATGTAACCTTCACTGTGTTGTCACTTGACAGCTTAGTGCATGTTTACCTATTGAAAGGCCTGGATATTGCGCTATTTCGGTCGTAGCAAATTTGTTTTTCCCGGATTTCACAAAAGATGAAACTGACCACATTATTGACGTTGGCTTCAGGTCAAGTCATTTTAAAGACAACTACGTAAAATTTCGTTAGGAGATATATTTTCAGTATCGACTGTCCTTTGACTATATAGCCCCTTTAGCACTGTAGGACCAACTGTAATTTAGCAGTTCAGTTGAAAGGGACGTAAAAAAGACTTGTAAATTGATTTCTGAGTTATTTTGGTATGCAGGTGTCATTGGTCTAGTCATTTCTGTCAAGATCAGATGTGGCAAAACATTAAGGGGAAAAGATTTGACAAAAATGTTATTCAGGAAAGCCATCTGCATGTTATAGATTTTGACTATACGACAAAATGCAAATAATATATCATACAACATTATAATTCTTAATAAATCAGAATTTCTCTTGGTAATTATTTCGGTACAAGGAATTAAAAATGTGACATATCTCAATAACTGTGGAGGGGTTCTTTGTTGATTACACGAACTTTGTTTATTTCTGAATCTTACTCAGAACATTTAAAGTGTACTGATGTATCTTACAGTTTTCGGGGCAATTGACCAGGGACATAAGGACTTCGGGATAACATTGTTTGACAATCGTTAAAGGTGTATTAGGAATTGTTAATTTGTATTCTTTGCTATATTAGCATTGTATGTGTATTCCACTTCATAGTGTTAGTCCTAAGTCTTTACTAATTATTGTGTGATATACAAGTATTCATTCACTATAAACTACTTATTCTTAATACTTCTTATTTTTGATCACATTTCATGCTTTTCCTATATTAACACTATTTTTTATTCTTACACATGGGATGTGATAGTTTATTTTTCTGTGATAATTATTACTGCTTTTTATTAATATATGTGATGATCTCCATATACTTGTGATATAATGTGTTATTGTTATTTCCCTTACGTTTGTCACAATAATAGCTCTCAAGAGCTAATGTTCCATGTTTACCTATATATATTCGACTTTAAATAAGGTTTCTTGTATTTTGTAGCTTGTATATCGTACCTGTTGGACCTTCTGGATATGAGGCGATCCCAAACATTCCAATATAGGTAGGCTTAATCTCTTACACAGGCTTTAGAACTTTGTGCTAAACTATGATGGGCTATTTTTAGAATTGATAAAAGTATGAGTTATTTTTAGATTGTGTTATGTAGAAAGAAGCATGACTGCACTGGATAGAATGTAGGAACAGACGCTACTGAACAAATAAGTAAAATTCTTGTGTGTAAAACTAATACTAGGATAACAGTCATACAGTTAACAAGTACAACAGAATTGTCTTTACTCATTTTTGTATCCCACATCTCATAGATATACCATAAAAGACGTTGAAATGTTTATGTAAGAATCATATTTTCTCACATCTTGCCAGACGAGTCTACACTTCTTGAATTGTTTACTGATTCTTCACACGTACAATGATATCGATAATGGACATGTATATGCATGTTTTTCAATGTGTATCAGTGTTGCAAATAAAATTCATGAAATTTGAATTTTTTATTTGAAATTTGGTGAAAGGTTAAAAGTCGTTATTTGAGAAGAAATCATGCCTTTGAGACGTGCTAAAGGTGTAGTGCTATCTTCAATCAAAGGAATGTAGATTATGACGTGGGTTTTTTTTTTTTATAAAATATTTTTTGGGACAAGGGAGGTAATACAAACAGTAACCGTTTTCAGGATGAAGGGACGTTACTCGTTCAGACTTAAACCAAGACGGCCGGAGTTTGATCAATTACTCCGGTTTAATCCGACATATCTGGGCTAACAAGAAGATTAATCTCGGACGCCGAGGTGTAATGGTAAAACATGCGTGCGTAAAGAGTTATTCCCCTTGTTATATACAAATCTACAAATGCTGAAAACAATCATCACGGTTTTTGACTACTGTTTTATTTAGAGAAAAAAAATCAAAACGAAATAGAATAAAAAGTTTCCGTTTGTGTATTCTCGCGAGAGTGAGATGCAACTTCATCACCTTTTGCTAGGGAAATTAAAAGAAATACGCAGATTATAAACGTATAATAAGTATTAATTTTTTTTTATATTTCCGTTTCGTTATATTTTTGCCGGTGCGCACCATCAGGGCTAATTTTTTTTTTTTAATCTGCTATCTCCACAGGCTCAAAATGTAAATATGAGCAGAGTTTTTTTTTAGAGATTATTTTTTTGACATCAGACAGGTTATTTTAATATTTCTACCAGGATGTACCTTAAAAAAATAGCATTATACTGATGGGTCTAAAAGTACATATATTTTACACATATATAATTTTATCAGCTTTTGACAACATTTTGTTGAGAATATGAACGCAAAAATGGCATTTTTAAAGTCTTTTTATTCAGTCTTCATATATTTGATTTATAAATCATCCGTCAGGTCCACAGTGGTGGGTCAACAGTGGTGGGGCCAATAATCTTCAAAGGGCATGTATCAGTCTAGCGACTGTTTTACCTGAGACCAAATCTTAGTGCCTCCAATTTCGCAATGACATATTCCATGGGTGTAGAGGGCGAACGTGAGCATAACCCCTGGATATCGAGGATGTGCTTCCAAAGGCATCATTTATAGTGCCGCCTCACTTCAATGCTACAACACAGATACCGCAACATCCACCCCAGACCAATCTATACTCCACCTGAGTCCTTGTTTGTTGGAGTTGCTTAAATTGCCAAAGACAGTAGTTCCTCGGTATTTACACGAGCTTTTACGCCCTTTATCAACTGTTCGTTCACTGTGGTTCGAGACAAAACCTTTGTTACGACAAATGTTACAAAACACCTTGCTGTGACCCGTGGAAACCGTATATTACAGAAGGAAGCTCCGTTCTGTTGAAAAGTTTGCCTCCTGAAGGTTGAAACCAGGAAGCCGAAAAAAAGATGCTTTATTCGAGAGCAATATTTTAGATTCTTTGACACAGGCTTTTGTTTGTCATTTTTTTATAAGGAGATAAACGACACATATTATACATGTATAATGTATGTTTATATGCCTTATATAACCCTAGAATGATCTTTTGTCATGTGCTATAAAGCACTTGGAATATTTTTACAAATTAAATAGGGAGCTGTATATTGTTTTACATATTAAATGACACAATAGTTCTTCGAAGGAAATGGATCAACCGAACAAGAAAGATGTGATTTTACATCGCTCCAACAAGTAAGGGTATTATCTAATTACATGTGTGTGTGTGGGGGGGGGGGTCTGGGAGGGGGGTTCTGGTGATTATAATTTATTTAACATTTGATATATCGCCCTATCTAGCTAGAATAAGTGCCACCTCACTTGAATGCTATAGCTACATCTATCCAAGACTATTGTATAAACCACCGAGGTTGTTGGAGTTGTATGGGCAGGAAAAAAAACATTTCATCTGAATGTCCATGCGTCGGACAACGTCGGGGATCGAACCCCGACCGTCGATCCCCGGCCGCCTGCGTTGAAGGTCGAAGTGTTAACCACTCGACCAATCCGCCAAGTATCAGACTTATTATGTTGAAATATATATTTATCAGCGTATAAAGTAAAAATGTGTTCCATGGAGCAATAAGTTACCAAGTAGTCATCGCTGATCACAGTAGATGTTTTACAGTGGTTATTAGGCAGGGCATCATATTAGATGCCACCTACTTCAATGGTGGGTACAGATTATGTCTGGAAGTAGGGTTCGAATTTCACGGGGAAGCACATTGGTAAACACGTGTTTTTAAATGAAATCTCTAAGTTAGGGCGGAGCTTTTTGGTACAAGGGTGGTCCTAATGCCCCCAAAAAATACTCTCATTTCCGCCTCAGTGCGAACGTAAAATGGGGGACAATTGTCTCTTTGATAGGCTGGAAATATTACTGCAAGGATAGCAATGATTTCGAACAATGGTTTCTTTAAGAACACACCTTAATCTTAATACTAAACGTGCTGTATACATTGGAAACTTCCTAAATTTAATCAATCGTGGTATATACACAAGTCGGTTAACTTATTTTAGCTCGTCCAGATACATTCTTTTAAAACTGTCTGTAATACTTATCGCTGTCTCGAGTTAGAAATGTTTGTATAAGACTGTATTTATTTCCTTAACCAAAACAAATCTTACAAAAGCATTCCTACATTATTTTTTTAAATAGCCATTCACACGTAATAGATAGCACAAGGTCACAAAATCACTGGAATTTCCAGGTATTATCTTCGTCGTGTGTATTTTAAATCTTTGTATTGCTGTACGCACGAGGATCGATAGTATAGTGCCCAAAAACAGACAAGTATATGTGATCAAGGTGTTTGATATACCGGCTAACCGTTCATAAATAGCCGTGTCCCTGTTTACGCGGACATGTCTGGGTTTACGAATAATTCCAATTTTTAGTTAAACCACTGTTCATGTACATGCATAAACTCAACAGAAAATAACGTTTTTTTTACCTGTTGACTGAATGTATATGTGGATATATTTTAGTGATATAACAGATATGTAAATCAGAGACGTCTATTTTACAATAATACATCTCTGTCAAAAAGATGCATTTGATAGAAATAATACGTCACACCTGAGTGCTTTTACGGGTCTCTAATGTCAGGTGGAAAAGATCAGTAAAAAAGACATATTGGGTGTGTTCTCCATTAGGACGTTAAAATGATATCATAGTATTTAATTAGAAAACAAATGACTCAGAGAAGCTATTTCAAAATCAGATGTGAAAGGCAACTTATTTAAGAGATGTTGGAAATATATATTAGACATTCACATTAAGTATAGACTTAAGTTTAGGTGTACACAGGAAAGGGGTGTTCTCTGAGTGCCAACATATTTACCAACAATAGGCAGGTGTTGTTTTATGAAACAATGGCAGGTCAATTATATACTGTTTCATATAAAGGCTGAATTTTCACCTAAATATTCACCTGAGATTTACCTGTGTTTCATACC